>PITA01026333.1:0-14156 GCA_004023965.1 Spilogale gracilis
GGTGCAGGATGGCTGGCTGGAGGTTTTGAACAATGGATAGTCATCGCCCCGCCCACTCAGATGCCTCTGTCCCTCATTTAGAGACTTTGAGAGAAGGGTGACAGGTCAGTGCCCACAGGGGCGGTTCCCACTTCCAGAAAGCCACCTTTTCATACATTCATCACACAACGAGCACCCACACTGCCCTCCCAGGCCCGAGGCAGGCACGGCAGAAGAGTCCACACCTGCAGAAGGGTAGTGCCCTTGGCCGAGAAGCTGAGAGCCTGGTAGGGACAAAGTGGCTCTTTGCTTCCACAGTTACGTTTGCTGGTTCTCTTTATTTCCTAATATACTGGCTTTTTCACCTTTTATAAAAATGAGCAGATTAAAAAGGGGAAAGTGCCAACATTAGGAATGAGCAGGATTCTCAGAAATGCCTTCTAGTTGCACTAGATGTGCCAAAGGCAGCAATGTCTGAGCCTCCACTGGAGGCTCACGGGACGAACCTCGCTCAGCAGTAAAGGAGACCAGAAGTAGAGAGTGCACACACAATGCTGGAAAACCCTCAGTTATTTTACCTAAAAGGTAAAGTGTAATGAGGGATTTTATGATTTTTTAAAAACATTTTTTGGGAATGGCAGCCCTTCTCCCTTGATTTCCAACAACAGACAGGTTAAGCTGTTAGGAGGGAGGCTGCCCTCCCTCTCCCCCACCCCCTGGCTTTGCTGTCTTGGAGTCTGGGCGGGCTGACCCCAAGTCCTCAGCCTGAAAGAAAGTAGCACTAAGTCCCAAACAAAAGCTAGGCGATGCCCCCTGCTCCACCTTCTAAGAATGGAGCAAGATTTATAAAAGCCAAATCTCCAGGCCTTGCTTTGTTAGGCATTTGCTTCCATTATTGAGGGGAAGGGAGGGCTTCCGTTCAAGAGAACAACTTGCCAACAGCTATAAATTTTTCATCTCCACAGAGGCCAGGCAGTTATTTGATCTAATCCTCAACAAGGTAAAGGGTAAAATGAAACATGAGAAAGATTACTCTAACTTAGAAAAAACCACTGCATTGGGAGCTGAGCCCCCGGGGAAGCCTCCAGCACCGCCAGCCTCGAACAAAGGCCTGCTGGGCGGGCTCCCCACCCTCAGGAATGGGCAGCCAGCACTGCCCAAAGCTCCAGGAGTCTCTGAAGTCATTGCTGGGGACACCTCGCTCTGCCCCTGCTTCGGGTGCTCCGTGTGGCACAAGTCCACCAGCAGGGCCTGGGGAGCCGGGGGGGAGGGGAACATCTGTGTAACCAGGCAACATGGGCCACCTGAGCATCACGTAAAACGCGGACTCCCCAACACATGGTCCCAGCTCCCCGGGAGCCAGCAGGAACCAAAGCTGAGGAACCAGGACACTCCCGACACCTTACACGTTCTGTACAAACACACTGTCCGTCTCTGTGAGGATTAAACATGAACCTCACATGGCCAAGTTCAATAAGAAAATAAAATGTACAACTGCCACCGAACAGGACTTCACACGTAACCAAAATCCATTTCCATCCCTCATACCTGGAAAACAACTGCAACGGAAACTAAGATTTTATCACTTAAACATCTGTTTCCATCATCTCTCAAGACCAAATAAATGACTAAGTAACATTAAATATTAACGATCAATTTCTCCCAAGCCTGGCAGCACGCTGCGGCTGCTCAACACTTACAACAGCCACACTCTGGGTAAAACACTGTGGGGAACTTTTATTTAATCTTGACAAGAATCCTTTGCATGAGATGATTGTTCTTTGTTCTGTCCATTTTACTGAGGTGAAAGAGTTGTGACATGATTTGCCCCAAACCCAGAGCCCATCAGTATCAGTCAGGAATTAAACCAAACAGCTAATGAAGGGATCCGTGCTCTCAACAGAAACAGGAAGATCCTGACATGGCCTATAAAATTCTTCCTACACTGACACTGCATGGTCCTTTAAAGTCATAAATTCGTTTAATACACAACCAACTTGTATGAGGCAAGTATCACTCACCTCGAATTACGATTGAGGAAAATAAGGCTCAGAGAACTTGACCAACTTGCCTGAGGTCACACAGCTAGTGGGAAAGAGAGATAGGATGTGAAGGCCAAGATAGGATGTAAAGTCCTCTGCTACTGCCTCCAGGATGTCTCCTTTAAAAATATCCAACTAATGAAGCAGACTACAAATGTTGTTTTAGAACAAGAGTACCAGAAAGCACTTTTCTTCTGAAGAACCATTAAGCTTCCTCCGACAGACAAGAAGAATCATCTACGATGACGACACTCCCTTTGAACTCTGGTCACATGGCATCCTCGGGCCCGACCTGGAGCAGGAATACAGTACTGCTCGCTCTGCCCTAGTCTTTAGCTTTTTTTCTGATTCCTTCAATTTATTATTTCAAATAAGTCTCTCAAATATTTTGAGGAATAATGTGTACTATAAATAAAAGAGATTCAATTTAAGAACAAATTCCTAAAACATGGACAACATAAATGACATTTCATACAAACTTTGTTCTAAAAAAATCTATCAGAAGAACACAGCTTCTAACAGCTGTCACTTCTGAACTGCTGAGAATGCTCACGTTTTTTGATACATGCTCTCACACACCAAATTACTTAAAGCACGTATAACGTGTGGTTTTGCTCTCCTTAAGGGCTGAGCATGTAGTAAGGACAGTATGTGCAGAACTCTGTGCAAGGGGTCAGGGTTAAAGAGGGCGTTTCCACAGAAAAATATATATATATTTTTTAAGATTTTATTTATTTAAGAGAGAGTGAGAGAGAGGACCAAACATGAGTGGGGGGACAGCAAGAGGGCAGACTCCCTGTTGAGCAGGGAGGCCAAAGCAGGGCTTGATGCCAGGACCCTGAGATCGTGACCTGAGCCAAAACCCAGAGCCGGACGCTTGACTGACTGAGCTGCTCAGGTGCCCCTCCACAGACCATTCTATGCAAGTTCACATCCAGCCTCGAAGGAAGGAACCAAACATTCCAGTAAGTTTCAAGGAAACAACCGGGACTTTTCTGTGGAAGTGCAAGCGCAGCACGTACGGCCCTCCCAGGAGTGAAAGAACGAGCAGCCGTGTGCGTACAGAAGCTCTAGGCTACCGAAAGGTAGATGAGTACAAGTTTCTAAGGCTGAAAGCAGAAGCTTGTGGTTTTTTAATGAGCAGTAAGGAACTACTCACAGGGGGGATGGACTCTATGCACAACAAAAGCAACATTTTACAAGTGGTGAACAGAATTCTGCTATGTGGTCAAGCTACCAGTTCATTGCACCTGAGATGCCCTGGGTAGGTTTTTAGCACGCCCTACTCCCTGGCCCATCCGATTTCTGCCGTCCCGTTAGCGGAGAGCAATGGCTCTCCACAGTGCACCCATGCCGCAGGAAATGCCAGGGCTCTGCTAGAGCAGGAAGACAGGGTACAGACAAACCCAGCCCCTTAGTTCTTACCCCCAAATCTCTCTCCACTTTAGGGTGGCCTTCGTTCCCTTCTCCCTCCTTCCAGAGCTTGGGTTAGCTCCTCCTCCAGAGTCCTACATTAGCTGGCTTTGTCCTTCCCTCTACAGGTTATCCCATCCCTCTGCTCTCCCTTGAGGGTCCTGAGCTACTCCCTCTCCGATACCCTCCAGGATCCTGGATTACTACCCTCATCCTAGCTTATTCCTTCCCCACACCCTCTAGGATCCTGGGTTACCCCTCTGGGTACCCCTCTTTGGCTTTTAGGCCAAAACCAATCAAGAACATCTACCTTTGTTTATTTGGACTGACAAAATGTGAATTTCCACTAATGTTATGTACTTTCTCAAACACTAGCATAAGAAGAAATGTCTGGACAAGGATTTTCCCAACAAGAACATGGTGAGATTCTAGGACCTCCAAAAATGGAGTATCCTAGGTGTACAACAGCAAGTCACTTTGCTTTTCTCAGCAGGATACATTAAGAAAAGTCCTTAACACAAATTCTCCACATGCCCCAATAAGCAATGACCACTTTTCCTCCCAGTCTTTCACCTGAAAATCTGCTCTGAGATGTCCATACGTACATGAATGCCAAACTCAATCCAGTAAGTTTTAAATTTACTTTAAATAGTTATCAAGTGATAGCCCTCCTCTCTTTAAAAAAAAAAGTCAAGCAAAATATGAATGAACAAAGGCTCGTTTTTTAAATTATGATTTCATTTGTTATTTGTCAGAGAGAGTGAAAGCACCAGCAGGCAGAGGGAGAAGCAGGCTCCTTGCTAAGCAAGACGCCCAGCATGGCACTCGATCTCAGGGTCCTGGGATCATGACCTGAGCTGAAGGCAGATGCTTAACTGACTGAGCCACCTAGGTGCCCCTTAATACTATAGTTTTCTAATGCCAGAGATGTTAAAAACACCTTATGTGCCTCTCAAAGAGCTGAATCTCCTCCATTGTCTATTGAGTAGATTATTCAGCTCCATGGCCCTCCCTTTCCCCAGCAGACTGGGGCACTTTAGTGCAGCATGAGTCCTAATCACGGCTTACTTCATCCTGGCTGCCTGGAACTTGAATCTGAGGTCTAGCCCTGTCAGCTGGGATGGGGGGAGGGTTACTCACACCTGTTTCCAAGCTAGACCATGAAGCTGAGTAATGAGTTGTACTGCAACCTTTGATGTTTTCAAAGCTGCCATCTTGTTTCCCTGAAACTGGTTTCATTTCCCACTCTGTGGCTCTGCCTGCCCTCCCAGGGATGGGGTGACCTTCAGCTCTGGATCGCAGCTGGACCCAGGCCATTGTCAACTGAGCTCATCACACTCAAGGCTGCCCCAGAATAAGGTGCACACACTCCAGGAAATAGGATGCCTTACTGTTGGTTTAAAAATCACCCTTTGTAGGATGCTCTCTGTGACAAAATCTTAAAAAAGAAAAAAAACCCATAATACGTACAATGACTAAACTTCTTTAGAAAGCATTTACCAACTAAATTTTTTTACCAACTGAAATCGACTGAGCAATATAAGAGAACACCTGACAGGAAGGATTTCAGTCAGATTCCTGACTTCCCCTGACAGGGCATCCTCTTGCAGAAATCAGGAAGGGAGCCCTGGGGGCAGTCTCCTGATGGAGACGACAGCGTCCTGTCCGGGCACGAAGCCCAGGGCCTCAAGTTTATTGATAAACCAGCTAGAAAGCAGTGGGAAGGGTTCCCGAGGGCATGACAGTGTAGGGGCACAGCACATGTGGGGTGACCATCAAGCTGGAGGTGGGGGGGGTGCATGAGGATATTACAGACACAAGGAGGGGCTGGCATGGGTGCTCTGTGCTGTCTGCCACGCCCACACCCTCTGGTCACTAACAGCTGTGTTCCTGAATTTGCGAGCCAGCACCCAGCTCCACCTCAGCACATGTGCGGCACTGCTGACTCGGACAAGAGTCTCTAAGCCAGCCTGGAGTCCAGCACAACACGACCCGTGCAATGACAGACACAAAGAAGGGGCCTTATGAGCAAGAGGATCCTTACCTCTCCTGCTCCAACAAAATTTCTCCCAAATTACTCTCCAAGTTTAATGTCACCTGCCCTATAAACCATATGGTTTCGTTTTCTATAAACCCACTTGTTCACTCAGCCAACACCCAAATGACCAGCATCAGTCGGGGCCAGCAGCTCATGGCCCCAGGCTGGAGAGCACAACACCAGAATGAAGAGTCGCGGTTCACATAGGTGAGCACAAGAGACCAGGAAACGTTTTTCCTCTTGAAGCCCAGTTTGGGGGGAAAAAACCCTTTGATCAAACAAACAACATCAACAACCAAATGTATAAATTGTTAACCTGCAAAGTAACCCAACGGAGTCGGGGTGGGGAAGGCTGTGCTGCGAGACAGGCACATCTGCACCTAAAACCACAATGGCTGAGAGAGAAGGGCCTCTGTTTCCCTACAAAGTGAGAGAAAATCTGAGCCGGGACCCAGGGAGCAGGCTCCCAGGCTTGAGAGTTGCCTGCAGCGTGGAAACACAGCTCCTCTGACAATTTGCTGCAGCATGAGGTCACCAGTCAGGCATCTCCCATCATTTCAGTCTGGACTCATTCACAATAAACACAGATAGGAAAACACGAAGTCAGTTAGGCTGGGACTTCATGGGAGCCAGCAATTACTTGTCATGACTGAGGAATGCCTGAAACAGAGATAACACAAGCATCTGATGGGTTCTTGTCATGTTCCAGGCTGCCCCGGGAGCACGGGCCTGAGGCTGTCTGGCCACGTCTGTGAACATCACGGAGCTGAGGCTCGGAGAGGCTGTGCATGCAGGCCCCTGCACCAGCGGCTCCCTCCTCAGCGCCTCTGTGTTTTCCCATGGGTCCCACCCCCTCTCCACCTGAAGGAAGGTGTGAAAGAGCTACCGGACTGCAGAGTGGGTTTTCAAGGGCTGGACTCTAAACATCAGACATAAAAAGCAAACGGGCCCAGGTGCTGGTGAAAGGGAAACTTACATAAATTAAGCTCTCTGTTCTTGAGGCCAGTAGACACGTCCTGTAAGTTTTCTAAAAGCTGCAGGTTTATGGCAACAAACCCCCAAATTAAACTGTTATTATTTTAGGTGAATGTCTTTAAAATCTATTATACTTTCAACCTAAGATAGGATCCTCTTCTGTGATAACATTTGGTGACTCTTCAGCAGGGAGATGGTCAGGGTACAGAAGGCACATGACTGCCCCTATTCCCACCAACTGTGCAGGGATTGGCCTGAGTGACCAGAGACCTCCAACAGGGCTGCTGTTCCCTGGGCTCTTCCCTCTCTATGAGCTGTCATCACGGACAACATTTCTGCAACATGAAGGAGATACACAAGGCACGGAGGGTCTCTCCTGGCAACAAAGTGGGGAAGAATTTTGTGCACAGGTGTCGCTGCCTCACCTCTGAACATGGCCGTGAGAACAGAGAAGGGCAGGTAGTTGCCATCTGCAAACAGGGCAGCATCGCTGCGCAGAGAAAGGACGGGAAGGTGGGCCAAAGTCAGACCGAGGAGAACCTGCCTCGGGACCCCATCGGCAGGTATTTTAATAAAAGCCAAGCTGGCCATCGCTAACTGCATACTGGGCAGACCTGCATTAACTTCTGCAGAACTTCAAAAAGAAATGCTAAACTGCTTAATCCACAGGCTTCCAGTGATTCCTGCCGCCCACACCCTGACAGGATCACTCGCGGGCTCCCTTCCCAAGCCGCAGCTGGAGACTGACAAGCTCCCATCTAGAGTGCTTGAGACACAAAGCACCACTGACCACACTCAGGAATGAGGACCACACCAAACCAGGAAGTGAAACAATTGCTTTTACTTCCTAGGGTCCCCAGGAAAGAGAAACGGGGCCCACAGTAGAGCAGTCCACACAGGGATCCCTACCTTCTGGCTGAGCACAAAGCCAAGCCATGTGCTGACCTGGCAGGTGCCACACCGCTACCCACAACACAGTCTGGGGCGTGCATGGACGCTTCTCTCTTGCCAAACACAGTGGCCTGTGCTACCTAAGCGGGTGGACGAAAGGCTCCACGGAATCAAGGGCACTATTTAAACCTATGCATGTTCAGCCCCAGCATAATCAAACCCTATGTGGGGTCCTGCCTTCTCCCAGGAACAGGGCCCATGCCACCTCCTCCCAAGCTACCACAAACCAGCTTTGTAAGCCACACATGTGGCAGCAGCCCCAGAGAGAGGGCACCGGGAGGCTCGGAAGTGCAGGCCCATACTGCCTGCTGGGCAGCTGAGGTGCTTCCCAAGCATGAGTGAGCTGACCAGCTCTACACACTAGCACTTGACTTGTTGGAAAGGAAATACTGAAGTCAGACACAGGTATACCTTGTTTTATTGTGCCTACTTTATTGCACTTCACAGATACTGTGCTTTTTATAAATTGAAAATCTGTAGCAACCTTGCCACTAAGAAAGGGTTGTTTTCCAATAACAGCTGCTTATTGTGTCTTTGGGTCACATTTCGGTAATTCCTGCAATACTTAAAACTTTTCCATTAAGTTGTTATGGTTATCTGTGATCAGATGACCAGGTGATCTGTGATTATGATTCACTGAAAGCTTAGCTTTTTTTTGCAAAAATTATTTTGTAATTGAGGTATGTATATTTTTTAAAGACATAATGCTACTACACACTTAGCAGGCCTTAGTACGGTGTGGACATTTATATGGACTGGAAAACCCAAATATTCATTTGACTCGCTTTACTGTTATTTGCTTTATTGTGGTGGTCTAGAGCCGAGCCTGCAGTGTCTCTGAGACACAGCCTGGAAATGCGTCTGAACAGTCTTGATTACACCTATTCAATAACAACTCACCAGTTGGAATTGTCTTTTGAATCCCAATTCAGTCAAACGGAAATTTTCAAAGCAGCATTATCTGTATTAATCTGACAAGTAACCACTCAAATCTTCATCATGATGTACTCATCTCAGGCTTCCCTCCCACACTACAGTTAAACACCCATACCCCGCACCAGTGAAAAGGGATTTGGTGGCTTGTAGTCAGGATTTTAAGTAGTACTCCCTCCTACCCCTCGCCCTCCCAGGCTGAAGCTCTGCTCTCATTCTGCAAGGCTTGGCTGCAGCCTTCCTTGCCCAGCACCTTTGACTCATGAATAGGAGGCTGGAAGCTCCCACCCTGCTCAGACTGCATCATTCACAGGAAAACCAGGTTGGCTCGGATACAGAAGACTAGACGCCACCAAACAGAAACAGCCATCTTATTTCAGTATTTCTAGCTGAGATTCATCAGATGTTGCAGGAACTGCTAAGTCTAATTCAAAATGATTTTATTGGCTTCGAGAAAAGTTTTTACTACTCATTTGGGAAGTTTTAAAAGCTCTACACTTCTAATGCCTCATGATAAAATAGCAACAGGACTACACGCATCCTAAGTCATTTTTAAAACAACTTAGGCCAAAACGGGGGCTAAACCATCAAAAAAGCTGGCCCAGACTACAGGCCGGGGAACCATAGTTACCTGTTTCTCCCCACAGCGCGTCAGTGCCATTGATGTCTATTTCGTGTTCCTTCTCCAGCCCCAGCAAGCACTGGACCACCTGTCAGAAGTGGCAAGGTGACTTAATGAGTTCTCAGAGCCATATGTGCTTATTACAGCCCACGTATCAGAGGAGAGGGGGTGTTGTTTCTGTAACCATGATTATCTCATGCTGCACAAGGAGACAAAATATAATGAAAACTGTTTTCAAGCATAATTCATATGCTATTCACATTTTCACTTTGGGAATAAAAAAAAAAAAAACCCTCAGTGAATTTCAGGCAACATCGTTCAAGATTACTAGGTACTCAGAATTCTAATGAATTCCAACATGACCCAAATATGCCAGCCTAATCAACAAAGGACACGGGAGATCATACAAAGTGCTGTTTCTGCATAAATCACCAAGAGATGGTGAATCCGTTTTTCACAAAGATAGGAAACAAAGCATGATACACCTTTTCAGTAAAATAAAATAAACAGTATCATCCAGATGATTTTTTCTACTGACAACATTCTTCTTCTTTTCCCCAGTTCTTTTCCCTTATCCTTAACTAACAGAGCTTTGGATCCCAAATATGGAGGAAGGAGTGCTGGCTCGTGAGGGAGTGGCAGCATGTGAGCCCCAAGCCAGCACTCACCCTGTGCAACAGCACCAAGAGGAGATCATGACGAGGCCCTTTTCCATTCTCTCAAGCCACAGCCTTGGTGGCAGGCTGCATCATGGCCCCAAATATGTGCACATTCTCACTGTGGAAACCTATGAATGATACCTTACAGGACAAGAGGGAATCCATAGATGTGATTATGAATCTTGACTTGAGATGATTATCCTGAATTATCAGAGGTAGGTCTCACATAGACCTGACACAATCACACGCCTCAAAAAGAGGGGAAGGAGGAACCAAGGTCAGAGGAAGGAGTTGGGATAAAATAAGCAAAGGTTAAAGTAACACACTTTGAATATAGAAGAAAGGGCCACTACCCAAGGAATACATGGCTTCTAGAAGCTCTAAAAAGGCAAGGAAATGTTCTCCTCTAGATCCCTCAGAAGAAACACTGGCTTTCTGACACCAGAATTTCAGCCTTCAGACCTCCAGAACTGTGAAAGAATAGGTGAGAAGAGTTTATTTGAAGCTACTGGATTTTGTGGTCACTTGTTACAAAAGCATTAGCAAAGGAATGCACCCTTCAAGTCTTCTGGTGAAGGAGCTACCCTCTTCCAGGAGACCATTCCAGGCCCCACGGAAGCTGCTTCTGCACAGGCTTCTACCCAGCCAGCTTTGAAACGAGTACAACATGAGTGAAGACAAAGGTCACATCTATATATGGCATTCACTGTCCTCCCTATGATGATTTTTCACACTGTGTTTCCACACAGATTTAGGGAGCACTTTAAAAAAGGGGGAAAAATCTCCATTTGCAGATGTGTATATTTAACATGTATACGGCTACTCAAAAAAACCTACATTTATAGTTTTATTTTAAAGGAATAATAATACACCCATTAAATAGTAACACTTAACACACTGCTATGAAATATGTACTTTAGAAATGAAATTACTATTTTTTCCAAAAATAAAACATATAGGTCAATTGGCTGTCATTGTTTCATATTTTATAAATCTTTTTTACATATCTTAAGAGAAGACAGCTGCATTCTACTTCTGCACTTGTTGCAACATATTGTGCTGGCTTAAGTACACTATCTATGTGTACTTGTCTTGTTTTAAATGCCACAATTAAGCCAGCTTTCAGTGCATATGCATGCGTGTGTGTGCACACGTCCATGTGTCTGCCCTTGCCTGCTTTGCACCCAAATTCACTATAAATCATTGTGGGTTCGAATCTTACCAAATACTGGCAACTCTAATTGCTTGAAAGTTATACAGACCGAGAAACAGGTGGAAGAGAACAGGTAAAATGTTATTAAGTCCCCAGACCCACAGGTCTAGAGATGACAATTAAAGCCTCAAACTGAGAAATACCGAGAAAGACAGACACCTACCAAAAATGAGTGCTCTATTTAACTACTACATGAAGCTCTCCTTCAGTGCAGGAACTATGAATGACAAGCATTCTCACATGCTACAAGAACTTTCAAGTCCTATTTTTAAAAATGTTTCAAATACCATCAATTTCAGAATTAGCATTCCATGTGATTATTTTTAAAAGATCACAAGGACAAAAGAATGAATCAAAGAGAAAAAAGTGGAAACAGCCGGGCTGGAGAGTAAACGTACAACAGAGGAGGAATTGGGACACTGCCAAAAAGGAGCAGAGAAAGAGTATCACGAAGAATACCTCCGCCCCCCCAACCCAGAGTGTGACCACGCATGCGCACCGAGATGCTGGACTCCGGGGTCTCTCCTGGGAAGGATGGGATGCCAGCCCAAGGTCTGTATATGTGGTCAAACCAACTGCCATTTCTTGAAATCCTCATTTTCTTTCATTTCTTATGTGCATCACAGGCTAGCAACTAAGATGACGGGACAGAGTGCATGACCCACATTGGGCTGTGGTTTCCAGTTTCCCAGGTGGGGCCTCGTAGTGCCGACTCACCGAGCTGTGGCCCATGCTGGCGGCCGCCGTCAGTGCCTGCTGCAGGGCTTGGCTCTTCCTCAGTGTACCCGGCTGGGGAGGGCCTGCCGACCACTCACAGGTTAGCAGGTACCGGAGAATGTCCCCGTGGCCCCTCAGTGCACTGTGCACCAGCGCGCACTGGCCTTTCTTATCCAAGTGATCCACCTGAGGGGGAGGAGAAGGGCATGGTTCAGTATCACCTCCCCTCCAAGGGGTGTGCACCCCAAATTAAGTGCACAAACCCCATCCCACTGCAGATGCTTGTAGGGTTCGCATTCCAAGGCAACTTTCTATAGAGTACTGAATCTCCATTTGAATGACTTTCTTGTAGTGAATGGACCCCAGGCCACAGGGACCCTCTGTAGAACTAGCAGTCACAGGACACCCCCAATTCCTGTCTCTCTCGAGCAAACCAATTAGAGCTCCAAGTTCTCTGGGAGACATGAGTGAAACACTCTAAATCTGCTTTGACAAGCCAGGATTTGGGGAAATAAAGTAGTTTAGTCACTGAACCAGGAGAGCCAGCAAAATGCAGGGATCTGGAAAAATCCAGCTATGAACAGGAAAGAGCGGCAAGGGACCCTGAGGGCTACGTAACTGGGGAAGGAGGCCATGTCCAGCTGGGTGAGCTAGAACATGTTAGCAGGTGAAGTGGGGCCTCAAAGCCAGGAAGGCCAGCTCACCACAAGGTCAGTGTCGAAGGGTGGCTTTCCTCCTAAAGGTCTAAGAGACAGGAGATGATGTGTCATTCCCTGTCTAATCGCAGAAATAGTGAACTAGAAGGAGCTCAGGGTCCCCTTGCAGATTCAGGGGACACTGCACCCCCACCCAGACACTCTGCGGGAGCCACCTGCATGCCCCCCAGCCTCCTCCCATAGGGCTTTCAGCGGTGATGTGAGGGGGCCCGCCAGCCTCGGAATAAAGAAGCCACCGTCTAGATGCCGAAACGAAGGCACAGAGACGTGCAAGAAGGCACCCATGGGGAAGGCTTAACTGCAACATTCTCCTTTTTGAGGGAAAAACAAAAAAGGCTCCCATAGTTACTTGAGCCTAATAAAAGTCTTTCTGTTGAAACTTAAATATCCTAATTAACCATAAAGACAGATACCAGTGAGTCATTTCTATTACACATCCCCCCTCTCTCAATGAAACGTTTACAGTAAACCTAAATAGAGTCTACTGTGAGCTTGGCACTGTTCTCATTTAATCTCTTAACATTAATGATCCTAGAGTAACTTATTTAATAGCACAGTTATATTTATTTAATGCTCACACAGGAGCCCTATGGTAGATACTGTTGTCATACTCATTTTACAGATGGGCTGAGGCACACAGCCTCCAGTGCCCAATATCTCCGTTGGCAGGTGGAGAAATGGGGATTCTGGCTGTCCAGCTCCTGAGCCATGTGCTCAAGCATGTGGCTTCTAAGACCCATTGGACTCATTTATTGTTTTTAAAAAAAGACATGAGGAGCACCTGGGTGGCTCAGCCATTAGGCATATGCCTTCGGTTCAGGTCATGATCCCAGGGTTCTGGGATCAAGCCCCAAGTAGGGCTCCCTGCTTAGTGGGGAGTTTGCTTCTCCCTCTCCCTTTGCCCTCCCTCCACTCATGTTCTCTTGCTCTGTGACAAATAAAATCTCTCTTTTTTTTTTTAAGATTTTATTTAACAGAGAGAGATCACAAATACGCAGAGATGCAGACAGAGAAAGAGGGGGAAGCAGGCTCCCTGCTGAGGAGAAAGCGGAGATCATGTCCTGAGCTGAAGGCAGAGGCTTTAACCCACTGAGCCACCAAGGCGCCCTGTGACAAATAAAATCTTTAAAAAAAGAAAGAGAGAGACATGTGATGAAAGGGCAGAAGAGAGGGAAAAAAATCAAACATCTAAAATCTTTTCAACCAATCCAGTGCTGTGTTACAATCTATGATTGAGCTCTAGGTCACCATTTCCAGGCTTCTGAAAGGATGACCCCCAACTCCTGCGGCCGGTGGCCAGGGGTGTACTTGGTATTCTGCCTCACCTCGGGCAATATGAAGCAGAGTTCAGAGCTTCTGCAAAACACTGGACCCTCTCTCCCCCGAAGGCTGTGCCACTAAGCACCACGAGGCTCTGCCCAACACAGGTGGCTTACCCTTTCTGCTTGTGTGGCAACTTTTATGTGTTGCAATTCAAAGTAGAGAGGCTGACCCAGCTGAGGATAATCCTAGCAAGGCTCTGAAGACTCTCCCCCCGCCCCCGCAGGGAATGCCACCGCTTACCCTCGCCCCCTTCTTGGCCAGCAGACACACCAGCTTCATGTGGCCAGCAGCTGCCGCATAGCAGAGGGCGGTCATGCCATTCTCCGACATTCCCTCCAGGCAGGCGCCAAATTCCAGGAGCAGAGTGACCACTTCCTCATGGCCGAGGTGGGACTGGACGCACAGGATTGGGGCATTATTTAACACTTCTGTCCTGTAGTTCACGTTGGCCCCTCCCAAAATCAGGAGACGGCTCACCTGTTGAATGATGTCCCCAACAAGATTAATTTCTCACACAAATGTCAGTCACAATGGCATGTACAGAGAGGGGCAGCATCCTTACTTTACTCCAGGGT
>PITA01026334.1:0-22699 GCA_004023965.1 Spilogale gracilis
CTTAGTGGGTTAAAGCCTCTGCTTTCTGCTCAGGTCATGATCTCAGGGTCCTGGGATCGAGGCCCGCATCAGGCTCTCTGCTCAGCAGGGAGCCTGCTTCCTCCTCTCTCTCTGCCTGCCTCTCTGCCTGCTTGTACTCTCTCTCTGTGTCAAATAAATAAATAAAATCTTAAATAAAAAAGAAATAGGTAATCAAAAGATGTCTGTATCTATTAGGAAATTGAATCAATAATTAATAACTTTCAAAAGAGAAAGAACCAGGCTCAGATGGGGTCACTGGTGAATTCTACCAAATAGGGAAGAATTTATACCAATTCTCTACAACCCCTTCTAGAAAACAGAAGCAAAGGGAATACTACCTAACTCATTCTATGAGTACAGCACTGCCCTAATATCAAAAAAAGGACATAACAAGAAAACTACATACCAATATATCTTATGAAATAGATGTAAAATCCTCAGCAAAATATTAGCAAATAGAATCCAAGAATGTATAAAAAGAATTATATACTGTGATTAAGTGGGACTCATTCCGGGTATGCAACACTGATTCAACATTCAAAAATCAATTAATGCAATCTATCACATCAACAGGCTAAAAATAAAAAATCACATAAACATATCAATAGAGCAGGAAAAGCATGTGACAAAACACAACCTCAACTCATAAAACTCTCATACTAGGAACAGAAGATCACATTCTCAAGTTGATATAAAGAATATCTACAAGGGGCACCTGGGTGGCTAAGTTGGTTAAGCGACTGCCTTCAGCTCAGGTCATGGTCCCGGAGACCCAGGATCGAGCCCCACATCGGGCTCCCTGCTTGGTGGGGAGCCTGCTTCTCCCTCTCTCACTCCCCCTGCTTGTGTTCCCTCTCTGGCTGTGCTTCTCTCTGTCAAATAAATAAATAAAACCTTTAAAAAAAAAAAGAATATCTACAAAAAAATCTACAGTTAATATGACATTTATTTACTTATTCATTTATTTATTTAAGATTTTATTTATTTATTTGACAGAGAGAAACACAGCTAGAGAGGGAACACAAGCAGGGGGAGTGAGAGAGGGAGAAGCAGGCCTCCCACAGAGCAGGGAGCCCAATGCAGGGCTCCATCCTGCAACTCCATGATCATAGCCTGAGCTGAGGCAGAATCCTAACCACTGAGCCACCCAGGTGTCCCCAATATGTTATTTATTTAATGGTGAGAAACTAGAAGCTTTCCCACTATGATCAGGAACAAAGCAAAGATATCCCCTCTTGCCACTCCTTCTCATCATTATCCTAGAAGTCTAGCTAATGCAATAAGACAAGAAGAGGATTAAAGGAATACTGATTAAGAAAGAAGTAAACTGTCTTTGTTCTCAGATGACATGACTATTTATGTAGAAAGTCTGAAAGAATTGATAAAAATCTCCTGGAACTAATAAGCCACCATACCAAGGTTGCAGAATACAAAGTTCATATAGTAAAGCCAATCATTTTCTTATATACTAGCATAAAATTTGAAATTTAAAACAAAATACTGGGTGCCTGGGTGGCTCAGTGGTTAGTGTCTGCCTTCGGCTCAGGTCAAATCCTAGAGTCCCAGGATGAAGTCCCACATCGGGCTCCCTGTTCTGCGGGAAGCCTGCTTCTCCCTCCTTCACTCCCCCTGCTTGTGTTCCCTCTCTCACTGTGCTTTTCTCTGTCAAATAAATAAAATCTTAAAAAAAAAAAAAGTTAAAAAAAATACCACTTGCCCAAAAGAAGTAAAATACTTAGGTATAAACCTAACAAAAGGGCCTCCTAGGTGGCTCAGTGGGTTAAACATCTGCCTTCTGCTCAGGTCATGATCCCAGGGTCCTGGGATAAAGCCCCACACCAGACTCCCTGCTCAACGAGGAATCTGATTCTCCCGCTGCTTCTCTCTCCCTCTCCCTCCCTCTCTGTCTGTTTCTCTCTCTCTCATAAATAAAAAAATATAATTTTTTTCAAAACTAACAAAACATGTACAAGATCTAAATACGTAAAGATTAGAATGTGTTGTGTTGTCCTATATATATGGCTTTTTGCTACACTGAGAACTGAAGACAAAAGACCTCTGACCTTATTTAATTTGGGGTACTGAAGACAGAAAAAGAGAGTGAGGAGAAGTCAAAGAGGAGAAAAATTTAGAGTGGGATTTGGGCTGATAGTCCCTTGGCTTGACCTACTTTATATTTTGTATTTCTTCTGCGAGTGGGGTATAAGAAAAGTCACCTCAGCTGGTTTACGATTATTTAAAGGTTTCCTATATGAGGCTCTGTTAACCAGATGGGACATGAGATGGCCAAACCTTGGAGTCACCCCTTTAATGTAGTTTCTTCCCTAAGTAGCACCTGAAAAGAGCAAATGTGTTGGCCCAGAATCTATACTATAGGGTGTAGGACATCAAACCAGAGATCACTAAGACAGAAAAAGTGCTTATCTTCCCAGTAGAAGCATACTTCAAAGGATTCGGCACATACTTCAAAGACTGTTTACCCTCCTGTCTCTCGGATGCCTTGGTCTAGTAGCCAGTACTAACACCCCATTAGCACCTCATTAGCCTGGGCTCAAGAATGCTGGACCTAGAGTCCTGGACCTAGAAAGGATCTCGAGGCTGAAACTAAGAGATTCCTCCATTTTTCTTAGCACTTTTATAAATGCTCCAATAGTCCTCCTTTCCCTCAAATAATACATACCTCAGTTCTAGAGTTGGTGTTAGCTACACATATGTAGCAAAGTAGGGCAAATTTTAACATCCAGTATCATATATTCAAATTTTCCTTTAAAAATAGCCCCAAAATAGGCATCCAGGAACACTTTGACAATGTGGGTCTCCAAAATCTTTACCTAATAATGAAATATGCCCTCCATGTCAGATGTTTTTACAATAACTTGGTCTCTTCTGCTTTCTGTATGCTCCAGTTCTGGCAGCCTGTAGACCGTTTGACCCATCAATTCACAGTACAACATCTGGGATGTTGCAGACACCAAAATTCTCATACAGCAGTTCAAAACATTCTTTCCTTACAAAAAGCAAAATCATCCCCCTGAAGATTCTATTATTAGCATATGGAATCTGCTTCCACAGCATCCGGTAAGAGAACTGAACCCCCCTCTATAAATTTTCCCAGATGCATTCCACATAGTGCCCATCAGACGGAACAGCCACACACATCAATCTAAAATAAACCATACAGTTGCCAGATAACTGAGATTTTCAGAAACTTTATAAGTGTTATTTGAATGTGACAGAAATATCCAGAAACCTAACTGACCAAGGAGGAAAAAGAGTGAGATCTCTTAATGCTATTTTGTTCAAAAATACAGTGTAACACTTACTCTCTATACGTAGCTAAAAAGAAAACTGGAAATATATGATGAAAATGAAATTACTATTATCCCTTTAAGTTAATAGACATTTCTGATAAAACTGCGTCAGGGCACTTCACATTTCATGAGCTAGTTGGAAGGTTAAATTTTTCATAGAATATTGAGTTGTGATTCCACTTGGGAATTCCAACTACTACAGAAGGAGAGAAATAAATCTTACTTGATATGCTATCTTGTGAAAATACTTTGATAAAGTAAACGTCTCATCTGGAGGTCATTTTGTATGACATAAAAATATCAAATCACTATGATGCACACTTGAAACTAGTAAGATACTGTATGTCAATTATATTTAATTAAAAATGCTCCATTCACAAATCTATACATGTTTTTACTCAAATGGACACATATGCATTGTTCTGAACCTTCCCTTTTTATTTGCTTATTATATTTCAAGATATTTCCATATCCACATAAGGATAGCTATAGATTTTTCTTTTTAATGGCTATGTATTAGTTCTCTATCATTTAAATTTACTTGGAGTTATTTCCAGTTTAGTAAGCTAGGTGTGAAATTTCCTTTTTTTTTTTTTCAGAATCTGGTTTAAGTTTAAGTATAGTTTTGCAAAAAATAAAATGGAAGGCTTTCTATACTCAGTTTCAGAGAAGATTCATGTTTAAAGTACCATGAGCCAGGGTGCCTGGGTGGCTCAGTCATTAAGCCTCTGCCTTCCACTCAGGTCATGTAAGCCTGCATCTGGCTCCCTACTGGGCAAGAAGCTTGCTTCTCCCCCCTCCCACTTCCCCTGCTTGTGTTCCCTCTCTCACTGTGTCTCTCTCTGTCAAACAAATAAATAAAATCTTAAAAAAAATAAAAGTAAAATAAATAAGGTACCATGAGCCTTGACCTTTTATAAAGGGACAACACTTTATTTTTTTAAAGCACTTATTTGTTTGTTTGTTTGTTTGTTTGACAGAGAGAGAGCACACACACAAGTAGGGGGAGCAGCTGGCAGAGGGAGAGGGAGAAGCAGACTCCCCACTGAGCAGAGAGCCTGACATGGGGCTCAATCCCAGGATTCTGTGATCATGACCTGAGCCAAAGGCAGACACTTAACCCACTGAGCCACCCAGGCGCCTCAATGGACAACACTTTAATAATTTTTTAAAACAATTTTCTTCCTTGTAATTGTTCAGTTTGAGTTTTTCCTGACATCTGATATCAATTTTGGTCATATGTACTTTCCTAGAAAATCATCCATGTATCCAGATTTTTAAATATCTGTGAAAAAAAAAACTTAAACATTTCTTATAATTTCCTCTGGATATTTTTCCTGGTTATTTTTTCAGTTTCTGGCTATTTTTCCTTTGGTTTCTAATTTATGTGTTTGCATCCTCTCCTTTTTCTCTTTAATGAAGTTAACTAGTGATTTATCTCTGTTGTTGGGAGACTGGCATGTATTAGCTCTACTATCTTTCTATATTCTAAGTTCTTAATATTTGCTATAATATGTATTACACTTCTACTTCCTCTTTCTTAAAAAAATAGTTTTGCTGGGTTTTTTTTTCCCCTAACTTATTCTGTTAAAAGATTATGTCATTTTTGATTAAGGCCATAAATCTTCTCCTGAGCACAGTTTCAGCTTTAGAACCTACATTCTTGTATATAGTGTTGTATTACTGTTATTTTCTACATGCTCTGTAACTTCAGTTCTAAACTTTCTCTTGAGCCTAAAATTTATTTGACAATTGCCTTTCTTATTGTTGCTTTTAATTCTAGATGGTTGGGATTTTCTTATTTTATTTCTGTAATAAATTTCTAGTTTCAGTGTATTGTGATCTATGGCTACATCACGCCTTCTTTTCCTAGTTTGCACAATTTATTGAGGTTTTCTTTGTACCTCAACATAAGTTTGTCTTTTTATATTTAATATTCCAAAAGCATTAGAAATGAGACCATGTTGTCTCATTTCAAGTCAAGGAAAATGTGTGTGTATATATATATACACATACTATATATGTATATGTATTTAGTTTACATGCATACACACACATGCACACACATACACACACACACACACACACACATATACACATATAGTTTAGATTTCATCATGTAATGGGTATTCTCTTCCCTGAATTCTTTCATGTCTGAGGTGATCTGCCTGTGTCCTATATACTCAAACAGCTCAGACTGTCTGGCAACACCTTCCTCCCCCTACAACTTCCCTTCTTGGATTCATTGTTTCCCTTCTGTGACATTTCATTTCACAAAATTAATACTGTCTTTAATCTACCTGATAATATGGAGAATCATATGCTTGAAATGTTTTATTCTATTTGTGGGCATAAGTCCTACTCTGATGTGAATTAGTCATCTGCTTTACATCATAAAAATAATAATAACTTGAGAACTCTCGACATGCCACTTCACATGGACTAGCTCCTATTCCTCTTTTTGGTTCAATATCTGTGTGTGGGTCCCATGCTCATTCTTTCCAGAAAATGACATCCTTGAATGAAGAGAATTCTTTCAGAACCAGTCGAGACTGGTGTGGGAGGAGCCAGGGAGAAAAGCTGGAACAGCAAACATCTTGAATTTAAACATATTGTCTCAAAGTACTTTCTCACTAATTTTCAGGCCTACGTATGTCTCCGCTTACAATGCTCCTTTCATTCAAGTTGCTAAACCTCCATTTTTCTGTCCCCATGCCCACCACGGAGTGAGGAGGCTATCTTGCTGGGTCATTGCTGTGGGTGTCCATAACTCCCTAACAGACTATCCTAAGAATAATGTATGCATTTTTACATCCACACACATTTTTACATGCATAATACACATAATAAGTGTACTGTGAGTTTTACCAAGATAAAGGATGCATAACACACAGTTTACAAAATACTAACAGAAAGATCATTGTAAAGTCTATATAGCCAATTGATTCTCTCAGAATACTTTTATTGAGTTTTACCAAATCCATATCCAGCCTGTGGCTGTGAAGGAAAAGCCAATGTGGTTCTGACACAAAGGCTGGATGATATTTACAGTTGTTAATAAGATGAAAGTGAAACAGCAAACTTGCCCATCTGGGGGCCTCACACTCTCATTGGTGACTTGAGCAGCTTACTCACCAAGCCAAATAATAGATTCAAACACTAAAAGGATACTTCACTTTTTGTGCTGCAGACATGACACTGTTCATTTGAATCAGCAGTATTAATGTTTTCTCTATCACTTTAAGTCCAAAGAATAAACAAACAATAAGTGAAGTGCTGGTCGGTAGCATTTGCAGATTTTCATGGTATAAAATCTCCATGATGGCTGGTTCCAAACTACTCTTGTGACATGACTGATCACAGAGTAGGGAGGAAATGCACGGATGGGGACTTCCATATAATATTTTCACCAATCAGATGCAATCGGTGCAAACACCTCAAGAATATATGTAATAATAAAATATGGTAATTAAGGAGTGATGAGTTTTGAGGACTTATTACCTTTGTTTTTAACATTACTGTACGTTCATAATTTAATCTTAATGACTGTGTTTAACGATCAACTTGCAAAATTTCAAAAATTTACAAATTGTCTCTAGGACAGCAGACCATGAGCTGATGCCAACGTACCACGGCAGTCTTCAGCCGCTGCCATTCCCCAACAAATCCATTTGCCTTCTAACATCTTTACTCTCCTAGTGGTTAGCCTCCCTGTGATAATTCTGTGTACACAGCCTGACCCTGCTCCTCCCCAGCCATGTAAACCTGAATTCGATGAGCTTCCAGAAGTAAATCCAAACCCTCAGACCCTGTCCTTCCTGAGAGAGATCCTTGGTTGGGCTTTTCAGGACTGAGCACCCGACTTGTAAAACACTCGAGTCATTACCAGGGATCAGAGATGTATGTGGCAACACACCAAGGTCATCTCAGTTTGGTCCTAAGGTCACTGTTCCCTGCACCTGTACTTGCTGGCATGGCTTGCGTGTGCCCAGTTTCCTTGAAGATGGCCTTTCTTATTTGTTTTACACCACTGTTATTTTGTATTATTTCAAGAAGTAAGCTGGGATGCAAACATGTGTCCTCTGCCATTTTTAGCCAAAAGTCTGCATTTGGTCTTTAAATGTAAACATTTTCACTTGAGAGTCAAGTGCCTCTTTATAAGCAATGCCCTTGAGATACATAATATCTAAAAGAGGTACCATAAGAAAATTAAGTATGGGGCACCTGGGTGACTCCGTGTTAAGCATCTGCCTTCGGCTCAGGTCATGATCCCAGAGCCCTGGGATGAAGGCCCCACATCAGGCTCCCTGCTCCGCAGATAGCCTGCTTCTCCCTCTCTCACACTCCCCTGCTTGTGTTTGCTCTCTCACTGTGTTTCTTCTTGTCAAATAAATAAATAAAATCTTTTAAAAAGAAAGAAATAAAGAAAAATAGAAAGACAGAAAAGAAAGAAAGAAAATTAAGTATGTCAGTACCAAAATAAATGTGCCTCACAAAAGAAAGTGCTGAGTATATTGGGAATGATTACCACAGTGGGGAGAAAAAAGAAAGAAAAAAAAAAGTCTGTATGTTAGGCATTTGCCGATCGTACACAAATGTTTAAAGAACCAGATCTTTTCAATCCCCAGCTGAAATGCATTACACACATTGTTTAACGATAAGAAAGGAGGAACTATCTACATGTGTTTCCCATATAAATGGAAGAGACAATTTTTGAGGAGGGAAAACAAGGACATTGACTCACAATCAAGTCATTCCAAAGTGGTGGAGTCTGTGGTATTTATTCTCTGTGTGTGGAACATTTACAATTAAAAAAAAAAAAAAAAAAAAAAAAAAAGATAGCCCACATCATTCCCACAAAGTCTATTCGCTGACAGGAAACATGTCATTGGACCGAAGAGCTCCAGAAGAAAAACAGAGGTATGTGATTAACATTCTCAGTGTTTCTTTCTTTTTTAAACAGATTTGTTTCAGAACATTTTGAGATATATCCTAATATTTAACACAGGAATATTTGAGCAAATGCCCATTTGGGTGTATATTTATTCTTCAAAGTTTGCTTCCAAATGAGAGAAGGGAAAAAAAGACAATATGACCCAGAGCAAGATAGAGAGAAAAATTTGTTTCTGGGAAGGACATGAAAGTATCCATGAGACAGCAACAAGGAATTCAAAGTGAAGCTACTTATCAGGCCAAAAGTCGGCTATCTTCCCATAGGAAGGTGTAGGAGCAGAGCCCCAGCAAATCTTATCTTCTAAGGGAGATAGATGGTCCCGAGAGGAACAATGACTCCATCGGGTTTTCACTAAAGAGTTTCCAGATAAAAAATGTCTTTCCACAAATAATTTGCTCTCGAAAGGCAGCCCCCAGACATGGGAGGCCGAAGGAATGGCTAAGGACTGTGGAATGTTCTGAACATGAACAGTAAAGAATGTCAGTCTTTGTAATTGAGAAATGAGATCACTTTGAAAAAAAGAAATGTCTAGAACCAGGGCTATTGCACAAGGAAGGCACGTTTTCGGAGCCTCAGGAAAATGCATTCTCAAGATTAATCTTTACATCTGTTTCCAGAGGCTTCATTCAAAAGTTGACACTTTTGTACAAAGAACAGCCTAGCGCTGACTGTGACAAGCAAGCAGCATTGCCAGCGATGTACTAGCGACTCATAAATCTGTGGGAGAGAGCGCAGCCACGCTCGCTACAGCCCGGCAACCTCTCCTTGCCCCCGAAATTTGGAGGCTTGGAGTAAAAAGAGAAAATAAAAGCAATATAGAGGGTGAGAAGAAAGTAGCCTAATATATAAAATGAAAGACAAAGACAGACTGGATTATGCTAGCGAGCCATCTGCACAGCTGAAGGCTTCTTCCAGCAAAAAAAAGGCCCCACTGTTCCTGAATCAATTGCTTCCTATTCACAGGCTCGCTGTATAGGGCTAAATTCAAAATGGCTCTCGGGAAATTCTTGCCAATCCTGTGGGCTGATTTTAGGCTCTATTTTTCTCTTTCTTTTTAAGACCCAAGGATGTAAGTATGTATCAGTGTTGTAACCTCGCCAGCATTCACTGGAATGAGTCAAAGGGACCTGGAATTAAATCACAGGGGTTTCAGCCGCTAATAAATACAGCAGGCCCCATCTATTGTTGATTAATTCTGACCGAAATCTAAACACCAAACAACAAACACTCTTCTGAACTGCGCTGGTGCCCATTAGTTTGATGTGTTTATTAGACAGGGCTGTGTTCTTTCAAGTTTATTAACAACAGATTAAAAAAAACTGCAAACAAATCTAGGTTTCTTTTTATGATTTAAAAGTGCGGGTACCATTTGCTAATGTTTTTAGGATTTGACAGCAAATCCAAACAAAGCTAAAACATACCATCATGTCAAATTAAGATCCTGGTGCAAAGTATGAATAGTTATTGTCAATGTGTAGCTCCCGTTATTCAACAAATAATCAAAATTTCTACTTGTTTGTAACTTTCAGACTTGTCATTTTTTTTAAAAATCCATCTCTGTATAGAGATTGAAGTACTGTCACAGGATGAGATGCAATGTCTATCTATTGCATACTTTTAAAGATTATATTAGATACTTCATGGTATTTGGTTATACTTATCATATAACAGGCTTCCTAGAGGTTCATTCTAAATGGGGCCAACTAACACATGAACATGAACATGCTGTATGTTATTTATTAACAGTGTTTAAAAGTGAAAGAAATTTACAAGCAAATATTCAGTGTGAAAAGATAATCAATGATGTCTCAGGATCAAAAATTCAAGAGATCCAAGACCACAAGTATAGATTTTCAAACTTTTAATATTAACTCTGGCTATTAATGCATGGGTAAATACTTGAAAATGTGCAAGGTATATACTTTTAACAAATTGGTGAAGACACTGAAGTCCCAGAAAGTCTCAGAAAGCCCTAGGTACTGCTATTTCAAGTTCATCAGTGGAAGCAAAGGTACAGAGACGCATAAGCCATATTTATAGCCCAGAAAACTTTCCATAAAGTATATTTATCTTAACTTAAGCTGTCTAAAAACTATAAATAGATTTTACTGGCTTAAAGACCATATATATATATGGACATTATATATATATTATATATAACATAAAATACATGTATAACTAGTAATAGGACATCATATTATATATATATCCCCTATTACTACTTTCCACAAACCATGTAATTTTAAATAACTTTAAGTAATGTGTGAAGAGGAGAATAATGTTCAAGCTTTGACTAAACAGAAAATTTCTCATTAAATCTAAGCCTTGGGGGAGCCACCACATCCTAAGGTCATGTGAGGCAACATCTTGATTTGAAAAGCCTTCCATAAGTGCATCTGCTATTGCATTCACTAAATATTCCAACCCAAATCTGTCACTGCATGATCCGGATTCTCCCCAGAGCTTCCCAGACCACCAGAGCTCAGCTCAGCAACTCCAAAATTAAATCATTACCTCTTTACTCCTAAATCATGTCCTCTTAATTTTTACAGCATATAAACTACTAAGCTCTTATACTCTGCTTTTTTTTATGAATGCATAAAAACCATGATAGTGAAGATCAGAAGACAATTATAACACATTATAAAATTGATCGGTCTACTCAACCCAAAGGTTACTATTGTTATGGTGGTACTGGTGGTGATTATGATTATGTGAGTCAATAGTAATGTTTGATTTTATGACATGTATAAACAAATCCTTTTT
The DNA here is from genome assembly GCA_004023965.1 of Spilogale gracilis. NCBI lineage: Eukaryota > Metazoa > Chordata > Mammalia > Carnivora > Mephitidae > Spilogale > Spilogale gracilis. The sequence continues at coordinate 11,053 of PITA01026334.1, forward strand.
ACCAAAAGAAAGCATTATAAACATTTCAAACACCATATGGTATGAAAAATACTGCATTGTGTCTAAAATGGTAAAGATCCAAGCACCTCATTAAAAAAAAAAAAAAAAAAAAGCTATGTATGTTTTATCTAGTGTATGCCTCCATGGATAATTGGTTGATAATCAGTTGAGTAGAGAGAAGGAAAGATGAGGGAAGAGGTGTAAAGAAGAGGGAAGGGAAGGGACAAAGCAGGGAGAGGAAGAAAGAAAGGAGACACATTTATTGAAGCATAACATAAATCAAACAATATTTCAATCAATGATAGGTAATCATGAAAACTGAAAGAATAAAAGCTTAAATGATACCAATTGCCAACAATTAATGACTAAATATTCTGCCTATATCAATTAGGAAGTTAGCACTTAACAAAACTAAATTTTGCATTGTCAATTTTTTGACAAATACATTGATGCAATTAGTATCTTGTTATCTTTCAAGATAAATGCAGAAAATGGGGAATTTTATAAAAAATTCATTTAGTTTTTTTTTTTTTTTCATCCAATTTGAAGCACAATTCCTCTATCCAAAAAGTAAATGGTATTTTGGGTTGGCATCCTAGGCCCTTAATATTGTACCCCCCCACCCAGGAATTTCCAGACTTATTTCCTATGGTGCCCTGATTTTGTATTCATGTGGTTTTTCTCCTGTCCTTTCTTTTATGTACGATGCTCTCCCTTCTATATCCATATACCAATTCCCCAAAGTCTATCTCAAAAGCAGCAGAGTAAATGAAAAAAATATAAGCTCTGAGACAGATAACCTGATCCAGAGGAAATATAAATAAAGGAAGTGTGAATAATAATTGTATAAACTACAATATCTTAAAATTGTAAGCTTATGTACAGCTTCCTCCTAAAATTGCACCATGAGCAGGATTATTATCAATCTCTATATTCAGTCAAAACTAAGCCTTCTTTTGGACCTATTAATCATTTCTTGAGTTCCTACCATGTTCTGAGTATTAGGCTCCCAACATCAAGATGTTATAACGGCCGCCCTTTCCTGAGCCCCAGATTTGTTCTAAACCACCCTTTTGAACCACTTTGACACTTAAAATATTCTGTCTTTTTTTGGTGTTTGGGTTTTTTTGTTTGCTGGCTTGTTGTTATTTATTTTTCATGTCCCACTATCTTAAAAAGCCCTCAAAAGCAAGATACTTGTCCTTGGAGTTCCCAAATGTTCATCAGCACCTGGCACATACAGAATGCATGGTGATCACTCACTGAATTAAGACACAAATCTGAAGGGCGCCTGGGTGGCTCTGTCAGTGAAGCATTCAACTCTTCATTTCAGCTCAGATCATTGTCTTAACAGTCATGGGATTGAGCCCTATGTCTGGCTCTCAGCTTGGTGTGGAGTCTGCTTCAGATTCTCTCCCCCTCTCCTTCTCACTCTCCCTCTCCTTCTCTCTCAAATAAATTTTTAAAATCTTAAACATATATGTATATGTTTTTACATATATCTATCTGACTTTTAGAGAATGAGATTCAGAATACAAAATCGACTTTAGCACCACAAGCAGATAGCTAAAGCCCAAATCACAAAACATAAGAAAGGATTTCCAAAAGCAGGGCAGGTACAGCAAGTGAAAATGAGGAGAACCTGCAAAAAGAACTCTAGAGGTACAAAAAGAGCAAGCAAAATAGTCTTCTTAGAGGCTAGGAGTGCACTGCAGTGCAAAAGCTAAATCCCATTTTTGCAAGAATTGGAAGCATGTGTTCTGCCTGGTCTCGGGAACTTCCCTGTGCCTGGTTCCAAAAAGCAAAGGAGAAGGGGACCAATAGAAAACCACACAAACAGACAGTATTTGCAGAGAGCAATGAAGGAAGAAGGAAAACTGCACTAGAAAGAAACAAATAGACACATACCCAAGGATCGGGTCCTCCCCAAATAGCTACCCATCTCCATAAGAAAAGTAAAGGCTAATCAAAGTTATACACAAAAGCCTGTCTATAATACAAACTCCAATTATCCTGGAACCAGGCCTGACCATTGCCCTGTGTGAGCCTCCCACAGAGAGCTTGTCCCAGAACAACTCACCACATCCAAAGACAGGTTATCAGAAAAGAACATTCACAACACCAACTCAAAGACGTTTCACAGAAAAGAAGGAAAGGAGCAGTAAATACAAATTACAAACACAGACCAGTTTCTGGGAAAATTTGTCACTAAGCAGATAAATAGCATGACTAGACATGTTCACCATTAATTTGAAATCCTCAAGGAAGTTATAGCTTCTATTATGCTAAGAGCAGAAAGCCATAGATACAAAATGCAAGAACCCAAGGAACAGTGAGACGCCTGGAGAAAATACAATGAACCTACAGCTCAAGGAAGGAATGGAGGAAAAAAATGAGGTTATCACAGAAATGAAGAGATCAACAGGATTAGAAAAGAAAATGACACATAGGGAAAGTAATGAAAAGAATGTTTTCAGATCCCAAGGAAGAAAACTAAAATAATGCAACCACACATTCTCTTAAATATAATTCAAGAAACCTTTCTGAAATGAAAGAGAATTTGAATCTATATGCCAGGAAGTACAATGTGGTCCCAAGAAAAACTGACCCATAACTATCAATAAGTAGATAGCAACAAATAAAATTTAAAGAAAAGGGCACCTGGGTGGCTCAGTTGGTTAAGCGACTGCCTTCAGCTCAGGTCATAATCCTGGAGTCCCAGAATGATGGAGTCCTGCATTGGGCTCCCTGCTCAGCAGGGAGTCTGTCTTCTTCTCCCTCTGACCCTCCTCTCTCTCTTTCTCTCTCTCTCTCTCATTCTCTTGCTCTCAAACAAATAAATAAAATATTTTTTAAAAGTAGGCATTGGGAATTCAGGCAAAAATACCAAGTGACTTACAAGAGAGAAAAAGTGAATCTGGCATACTTTGCAAAAAGCAAGATAGGGTTAAACAATAGTGAAGGCCATGTATAGGAGAATATAGTGGAAATGTAACTCCACTAGATCTGGAAGACAGAGTAGCTACATACAGAAAATCATCAAAGAAAGTGAGTATATGATTTTTCACTCAAACTATCAATCAAGTATAAAGACAATAGGAAACCCTGCACGTGCAAAAAATCAGGAAATATTCCTCAAGATTATCTAGCTCCCTTTTCATTAAAGGAGACTCTGGACAAAGTGGTTCAGGGCAGATTGCTTCAGGTGTGGAAATGAATAAGTTCCCATGAGTCTGAATTTGAATTGTGGTGAAGTTCAGTGAACCAGTTCCTGTCCACCAGACCCAAGATACGTGCAGTTATATAAACCAAATTGGACTTCAGTATGCTGTTCATCTATTCCAATACTCTAGGGTCCAGGGTCAAATAACCACTGTCAAAGATCCCTGCAGATCAAACCATCCCATGAACTCTTCCAACCTTACTGCAAGCTTAGTAACTATACCGCCTTATGGCCTCTGATTCCTTTATGCATTCCTCCTTAAAGTCAGGTGATCCATTTCAATAGCACTATCTCACACCTTGCTTCCTGGACAGCAACCACTACAAAGCTGTTGCTGTCACTGCTTCAGGGATGGGCCCTCACCACCCTATTTCTCAATGCCTGGTAGAGAGAGTATGTTCTGGGCCCTTTAGGATATATAGTGAAGAAGTGAGTATGTGGATCATATATGATAAATTCACTCCTAAATCTTTGGACTCCTAAATGTCCCTTCATCATTTTTTATGAAGGATTTTCTGACATCTTGATTTCATTTAGTTAAGGAGGACACTCAGGTTTTAAGACAACTAATGAAGAGAGTGAGAACCAGTCCTCAAATTCTTAAACTTGTACTGCATTCAGAATGTCTAGTAAGTGAACCCATATCAGTGCAATAAGCCTGAAATGATGTGCTTCCCTTCCTTCTCTAGAATCATTATAATCTGTCACATGCCTTTTCCCCAGATTTCCTCTGACATATGTTACCTAAATTTTTGAATGACTTTGTTACATAAATATCTCATTTCTGGTAATATCTGTACTTGTCTCCCTAAGGCACACAGGGATTTGTAGGTATAAAGAGACCAAACGGTGATAGAGGTAGAGTATGTGGGGACCAGACAACCCCTTATGAGCTAACTGCCTCAAATGAGCCACCACTAGCCTTACCAGAGAGGAAAGGAGGAATGCCACTGCTAGTTAGGGCAGCACACATTGATTCTAGGCATTAAGATTCATCCAAGTCTATACCAAAGGCCATATTTCAAGTATCAGGCTTTAGTTCTACTTATTAATATCTTATCTTCTTATAAGAGATTTGGCAAGAATGTAGTCTTCTCCTCTTGGAACTCACAGGCTCATGCTCCTTTTCTTAGCTACATTAGCCTTTCAACTACAAGATAATGGACGTATTTGAAGTATTCAAAGAAAATCCCTGGACCCAGTATCTTGAGCCAAGAATTTAGAACCTAGAGCTTGCCCCTGCTTTCTTCAACATTCTCTAGCATAGGCAGAGACAACTATCCTACCTCATCTTGAATTTTTTCATTGGTGTCCCAATGGTCTAACATGATAATAGACACTTGGTCAGACAAAACACACATTTAATATAATACCCAGTTTGAGGGTATCACAATAATATTTTAGGTATCTTTTTTGCCACTACATGTCATGAACTGTTTCATTTTCCAATAGTAACCAGATAGTAATGGTATTCAAATCCAACCAGGTCAGATAAAGGTCTTTAAAGATTTAATGCCACTCTTACTATTAAATATTGCATCTTTAAAGGTCTAATGCCACTCCTACTATTAAATATTCATGGAGGTTCAACCCAAGAAACAAAAACTGTTCCAGCTATTGTAACAATAAAATATTTAATTCAGAGAATAAGCTGCTTTTGAAACCATTGGAATGTCTAGAACATCAGAAGTTAGGAGTCTGCCTCTGGAAATATTGAATTCAAAAACATATCATGGTGGCTGTACTCTAGAAATTAGAAAGCTTCAGCAACTGCCTCTCAGTAATTCATGAAATGGGTGATCAAACACTAGGACACTGAATACAGCCCTACAACTACTGCAACTTCAAACTTTAAGTTACACAGGTCAAGGAGAGTCTCAGTAGGCTGCCCAACTACTTCAATCTCAGAAACCAGGAGACCCAGGAAACTTATTCCAGCCACTTAAAATTCTTCCTTGCATTCATGTCTCCATGACCTTGATTGGCACTAGAGGTAGCAAAATGACTTCTGCCTCACTTCCTCTCTTCCAAATATCACAAAAGTACATCTAATTGGCAAAATCTGGTTGCCATCCAGAATCCTACTGGGCAAAATTCTAGAGGCAGAGCAGATTCTCTGGAGACCACATGTCAAAGGTATGCTGAAAGAGAGACCCTGGGTCATGGTAAGCCATAAGACAGCCTGAGGGTTTTTCACCCTCTAGGACAGGCAAGCCAAATGACAACCCCATTGCTTTCTTAGTCTCTGTGGCCTTAACACCACTACCACCCACCATTTACCTAATTCACACCCACCTCTGACCATCACTTGGTCTTTTCATTTCTTACTTCAACCTCTTATAGGAAGAGACATATTCTGAGCATATATCACACTATTCAATCACTCACTCCATTAGTTTGCCCCAGATTATGCCAATAAAATAGTGATCAGAAATGCAACCAAAGCCAGCCGGCACAGACAAATTTTGGCATAAACCTAACTAAGGTCCAGTTTAGGATTCTGAAAATATAAAGGCATTACTGAATAGTGAAAGAAGATGTAAGAGGAGCCTATGTCTATGAGCAAATGGTGTATTTATCTCAGACATAAAAATAGGGAGTTGTTAGTAATGTTACTATAATATGGATTCTCATAGTGCAGTAAGTTCCAAGCTCCAAGGTATATATCTATAGACCTGCACACCTCCACAGGACTTAAGAGAAAGGAAGGATTTTAGCAATCATCTTGTCCAAGTTTTATCCCAGTAAACCTAGGGTACTGTATAATATCTTGAAATAGTATCATTGTGGTGTAAACAGTCCAGGAACCAAAATTTAAAAATGCTTTATTTATTTATTCAGCCTCTTAAAGAAATATCAAAAGGAAAACTATAGTCTTTTTATACAAAAATTGTCCAAAAAGAAATGTTCTGTCCCCTTACAGCCTTCATTAATATTCTATACATACTTTTCGATTATTTCCCTAATTTCTTACCAACAACCATCAAAAACAGACACCCACACCTTCTCCTGCCCCTCTCCTATTTATTAAAAGATTCACTTTGCCTGTTTTGATTAGTGTCTCTACCTATTTTCCCCAAAGTTCAGAGATCCTAGGAGCTAGTTCAACCAACACAACTTATTCCTCACTAGGAAATGTTTTGAATGATTATAGATGAAAAATTGGGGGACCTTGCTGCATATGTATATATACATAAAATAAGCCCAAGTTACCCTCTATGACCAAATGGAGAACCAAAACTTGAATAATTGTTTTTTGAGCATTTTACATGCTAACCCAATGGATGTGAGTTCTTGCTTCTTAGAAAAACTGAATTGCCAAAAAAGGAAAACCAACTGGAAACAATTTTTGGGTTTGAACTAAATCAACAGGTAAGCTGCCATATTTCTGCCAATAGTCAAATCACAATAGCACAGAAAAAAGCATTCTCCTTGACTGGGTCCAAGAAAAATGGGAAAATAGCCAATGACACAATTTCTAATCAGTTCAAGAGGTTTCATCTAAGAGTGATGTGTAAATATCCATTTAGGTTATTTCTTTGTTAGTAAAGAGGGAGGAAGAGAGAGTAAACATTTGTTAGTGATGGCTCTTCGCAAAATGTTTTCCTTAAAGGCAAATTCTATCTCCATGTCTATTTCAGAAGAGCCTGTAGACTGGTGTATCAATCTCAATAAATTCATGAGAAGCCAGTTATTTAGTTAAACAAGAAAAGGCAAATATGATGTGATCCATTCCAGAAACCACAGAAAAGACAGAAAAATGAATGGATTCTGGTTCATGAAAGAAAGAAATTTATTAATGTCAAAGAGAGGAACTTGAATCTAATCCTCAGGAGAAAATTATACATAGCAAAATGTACACCTCTAATAAATGTTACTAATAAAAGTACACATTAAGAAGTTTAAAATATTTCCTAATATTTTATTTTTTTGACAGCTTGACTTTTTTTAAAAGATTTTATTTATTTATTTGACAGAGAGAGAGAGATCACAAGTAGGCAGAGAGGCAGGCAGAAAGAGAGGAGGAAGCAGGCTTCCTGCCGAGCAGAGAGCCTGACACGAGCCTGACACGGGCCTCCATCCCAGGACCCTGAGATCATGACCTGAGTCAAAGGCAGAGGCTTTAACCTGCTGAGCCACCCAGGCGCCCAAAAATATTTTCTAATATTTTAGTTTGTGCATAAATAAGAATTAATTTCTTAGTGGAAAGAATAATGGTTGGGATATAATAGGAGCTCTAATTGGCTTCCAGACTAACAATTAAATAGTTATATACTAAAGGTTCTTTTAACATGGTCAGCTAGTCAGTAATGCAATTATCTATTTATTGGATGTCTAACATGTTCACAGTAACTGTTCAAATGTTCAAAGTAACAAAAATTATGTAAAGAACAAAATAAAAGCCGTCTCTCCCTGATGGAGCTTAGACCCAGTTCAGGGGAAGATGTGCACATTAAACAAACAGAACCTCAAATAAATATATGATCAGTAAGAAAGAGCCATGAGAGAGGCACCTGGGTGGTTCAATCAGTTAAGCACCTATCTTCAGCCCAGGTCATGACCCCAGGGTCCTAGGATCAAGCCCCACATAGGGTTACCTGCTCAGTTGGGAGCCTGTTTCTCCCTCTCCCTCTGCCTGCCCTTCCCCACACTTCATGCTCCCTCTCTCTCTTTCAAATAAATACATAAAGTCTTAAAAAAGAGAGAGAGAGAATGTAGGAAGGGAAGGAGGAAGAGAGAAAGAGGTAGAGGAAGGAAGGAAGGAGGGAAGGAAGGAAGGAAGGAAGGAAGGAAGGAAGGAAGGAAAGAAAAAAAGAGAAAGAAAGAGCCAAGAGGGAGAAAAAGAAAGTAGGAGAGGAAGTGATGTTTAATTTGAGACTTTGCATGAGGAGTTCTCTTGGCAAAGGGTAAGGTAAGAGAGGACACCTCAGGTGGCAGGAATTGCATGTGCAAAGGCCATGAGCCTAAAAAGAAGTGTATTTTAAGGACCAAATGAAGGCCTATACTATTGATTCGTGTATGCAAAGAAGAGGGTGGCCCCAAATGGGGTTGGACAGGGTAGGCTGGGGCCAGACCACACAGGTGTGTACTAAGAAACTTAAAGGATATTCAAAGAACATGGATAACAGTTGAAGGTTTTTAATGATGAATAAACTGGGTATAGCTAACAGTACAACCAATAATTGCTGTAGTTCTCCTCAAACTTGAAATCCAAAATCCTTGCTGTGTCCTAGGTAGTACAGGATAATTAGAAAATACTCTAACAAAAAAACCATCCTAGGAACAATTGCAGCAGAAGTAAAAATATTCACTTGTTTTCCCCTGGTATACTACCTTAGTGAAACATGTCTATCCAGGAGGGGAGGGAGAGCGTGCTGTTCAGAGTCCCCATTAGAAAATCAAAACATGAAAGACACAAACATCATAATAGAAACAAAACAAAAGCAAAGGGCATAAAGAGGATTTTCACATAAGAGAAAACTCAAATAATTCATAAACTTATGAAAAAGTATTCAATCTCCTTAATAATCAAAGAAAAGCAAATTATAGAGAAACAAGAGGCTTTGGGGTCTCTTATATTAGCCATGTAGATTGGCCAAAACTGTTTATGTGTTGGTATGTGTATGGTAGGAGCGACACCTCCGTGCTCTGGTGATCAGGCCTGCAAATGAGTAAACTTTCCTGTAAAGCAGTTTATACTGACACTGTATGTCGTGATGGCTACAATATTCGTTATTATACTTCTAAGACTTTATGCAAGAAAAAGAGTGAAGAGACAGATGATCTTTTTAATTTTAAGGTTTAATGTAGTATTATTTATTTTAGTAAAAACTGAAGAACCTAAAGCTGCAAATGTTTGACTATCAGGGAATAGTTAATGAGACACTAAATGATATAATATGCAGCCAAAAAAAAAAAAATCACACAATATGTTTGAGTTTCATAATTGAGAGAAAGAAATGTTTTAAAGACTCACGTGTGATGTTAACTAACTAGAATTTAAATGAAAACTTGAAAAAAAGACTAATGTGTAAAGTATACAACAATAAACAACAAAGCTTTGCTAAGATACATTCAAGATAAGTGATCAGAATATTGAGATGGGACTATTGTTGACAGTTTGGAAGGGCTAAGAAGATAGTCAAATTCTTGGTCATTAAAGGGGTATGAATTCAAGTGGCTCTCCTTCGTGGTGACTGGATTGCTGAAGGCGTGTATCTTAAAAAGTAAGGTGGTAAAAATAAACAGGGCATCATAGGAACTGAAGTTAACCTGTACACAATTTCAATTTCCAAAACTGAATCAAGGTGATACTAGAATCCCAGCAGTCACAGAAAAGAAACTAGAAGAAACTACAAATACTTTTAAGAGAAAGACAACATTATCCTAGGCCTAGAAAAACCTAGCAAACAAAGAAAAAACAGTATCTTCAAATAACAATTAGAATGAAAACTAAATTCTCAACAGAAACAATGGAATATATTCAAAATTATGAAAGAAAAGACCACCAACCCAGAATTCTATACTCACTAATGAGGGGTTTTTTTAGTATTTTATTTTATTTTATTTTATTTTATTTTATTTTATTTTATTTATTTATTAACATATAATGTATCATTTGCTTCAGGGGTACAGGTCTGTGAATTATTAGTCTTACACAATTCACAGTATTCACCATCGCACATACCCTCCCCAATGTCCATAATCCAGCCACCCATTTATATATTAGAGAGAGAGAGAAGAGTGTATGAGCAAGAGGAAGGGGCAGAGTGAGAGGAAGAAGAGGGATTGAATCTCATGCTACCCGCTGAGTACAAAACCCAACATGGGGCTCGATCTCATGACTCTGAGATCATGAGCTGAGCTGATATTGAGTCAGATGCTTGACTGACTGAGCCATCCAGGCACTCCCACATTAATTAATGTTCTAATGTTAAACAAAATTCACACTCATAGAAAAGTTCCAACTTGGTCATGAAGTTTTTTTTTCTAATACATTGTTGGATTTGGCTTTACTGGTGTTTTGCTTAAGAATCTAGAATGTATGTTTATGAATGAGTCTGACAGTCATTTTTACATTTATTCTCTCTTTGTTAAGTTTTTGTTGCCAGGATTATGCTAGACTCATAAAATAAGTAACTGATTTCCTGATTTTTATATGCCTTGGAATAATTTGCACAATATTGGAATTACTAATGTTTTAAGTGTTTGCAAGAGCTCAGTTTAAAAAGTTTGGTCCTTGTGATTTCTTTGTAGGAAGATGTTTTAGCTACTGGTTTGATATCTGTAAATTGTTATGATATTATTCCAGTTTTCTGGTTCTTCTTGAGTCAGTTTTTCAGTGCATTTGGCCACTTTATATAAATAGTCAACATTTTTGGCTTAAAGTCCTTGAGAACATCTTTTTATTATTTTGTTATTGACAACATCAGAAACCCCATTGTCCTTTCTATACTTATTAGTGGATATTTGCATGTTCTCTCTTTTTACCTTGATTAGTTAGGTTTAACCAGATATTTGTCAATTCAGTCTCGAAAAGAATAGGACATTTACTTTATTAATATTCCCTATTGAATTTATTTACTGTTCCATGTATATTTCTGTAGTACTACTTCCTTTCTCCTGTTTTTTGGGAGGCTATTCTGCTGTTACTTCTCTAATTTCTTGAGATGGAACTTTATTCATGAATTTTTATCCCTTTTATAATGAAAGCATTTAAGACTATAAACATCTTACTAAGTAGTAATAGAGCTGAACGTCACAGTATTTTATCTGTTGTAATTTTTACAATGTTTAGCTCTTTTTCTAATGTCTTTTTTTATTGTTACTTAAGTTTTTTATTTTCCAGTGTTCCAAGATTCATTCCCCATTCCCCACACCCAGTGCTCCACGCTTTAGGTGTCCCCAGTACCCATCACCAAGCTCTCCCATCCCTCCACCTCCAAGTCTCTCAGTTTGTTTCTGTGTCCAAAGTCTCTGTTGTTTCGTTTCTCTCCCTGGATTACCCTACTTCCCATTTACTTTCCTTCTCCCACTGTCCTCCAGGTTACCCCTCATGCACCGCAAGTAAGTGAAACCATGCGATACTTGACTTTCTCTACTTGGCTATTTCACTCAGCATAATCTCTTCTAGTCCAGTCCATGTTGCTACAAAAGTTGGATATTCATCCTTTCTGATGGAGGCATAGTATTCCATTGTATATATGTACCACATCTTCTTTATCCATTCATCTATTGATGGGCACCTTGACTCTTTCCACAGTTTGGCGATTGTGACCATTGCTGTGATGAACATTGGTGTACATATGGCCCTTCTTTTCACTACATCTGTATCTTTGGGGTAAATGCCCAGTAGTGCAATTGCAGGGTCATAGGGTAGTTCTATTTTTAATTTTTTAAGGAATCTCCACACTGTTTTCCAAA
>PITA01026335.1:0-22759 GCA_004023965.1 Spilogale gracilis
CTGGCAGGGAGAACAGAGAGAGGCAGTGTTTCTCACCATTACAGGACTTTTCCTGCGCTCCCAGGGCTCTGTGCACACTGTGTGCAGGGCCCGATGTCATCCGTCCCTGTCCTCAAACCAGGCTCTGCCTCACCACCCCCAGAAGGAGTCACAGGATTCCTGGAAGGATATTGCTCCTCAGCTATCAATTAAGTCCTATATGAATAAGACGTGTTTTAACTTCCAATGTGTCCTCTCCCCAGGGAGGAGGGAGGCAAGTGTATTGTAGACAGTGTCCTCCCATCACAGAGCTGCCAGCGAGGACAAGATGTGGGCACATGGAGACGTGAGAGTTTTAGAGCCTGCCCCAGCTGCAATCGGCCAGGACTTCTGGGAAAGGGGGCCTCAAGCTGGGCCATCAGAATGGGAAATGCCTGGAGGCAGGGCCAGAATGGGTAAGAGCGAGAAGGCAGGCACGGGCAGCGGAGTGCCCGCAGGGCAGCCTGTTTCCATGGAAGGCCGTAAAGGAGACAGCAGCTGCCAAGAAGGTAGAGGGGGAGTCCAGGGAGGGCAGCTTAAGGCCGTCTGGAGAAGAGCTGCAAAGCTAGATGAAGGTCGCCTCCTTGGGGAAAACTGGCTTTGGTGCCCTCCACCTCAAGTCTTTCCATCTCCCTGGAATAGATACATTCATTCATCAGCCTAGCCCTTCTAAGGCCCCTGCAAGCTCTGGTGCTCATGTCCCTTTGGTAAGATTCTGCGGAAAGCCACTCGAGCTAAGCCTCTATTTCCCAATCTACAAAATGGGCACACTGATCACAATATACTATGTATCGATCTGACTTCTGCAGAGAAACAGAATCAATAGGTACCTATGCAACTCCATATAAATACATCATATATTTGTTACAAGGAATTGACTCATGTGAGTACAGACGGAGGCTGAAAATCCCATGCCGGTGGTCAGCAAGCTGAAGGCCGCTCCAGTCCATGTCTGAAGGTCTGAGAACCAGGAAGTCTGGTGGTTCTAAGTTCCTGGCTGAGTCTGAATCAGAAGACAGGAGTACACCCATGATCCGGCTCAGTCAGACAGACAGAAGACAGACAGAATTCTTTCTGGTTCCGCCTTTCTTCTATCCGGACTTTGGGTGTGTTGCATGAAGCTCACCCGTGTTGGGAAGGGCAGTTTGCTTTCCTTACTCGGTGCACTCACAAGTTAATCTCATCCAGAAACACCCTCACTGACTCTCCCAGAAATGATGTTTCACCAAATGCCTGGGCCCCTCAAAGTGCAGTCAAGCTGACCATTAAAATGAACCATCCCAGAGGAGGAGCGCGATGGCAGAGGAGTAGGAGCCCTAGAGATCATCAGGTCCCAGGAGTTCAGCTGGATGGTTATCAAACCAGTCGGAACATCTACAGACTCAACAGGAGCTCAAAGAGAAGAGCAGCAATGCTAGGAACAGAGAAGTGACCACTTTCTGGAAGGAGGGACATGCGGAGAAGTGAATGGGAGGCGACATTTGGGAAGACAGACCGTAGGGGGAGGGGCCGGCTCCCGGGCGGCAGGAGAGCCCCGGGGCACAAAATTGGAAACTTTAGAGTCTGCTCCACTGGGGGATGTCGCCCCAGAGGTTAAGCGGGAGGTGGAGCCCTCACGGGGTCATCGTGGGCTCAGGACCCATGGGGTCACAGAAGGACCCGGGGTGCCTGAGCGCGGCAGAGTCCCCAGGTATGGGAGCGGGGAAGCCAGGGGCAGAGACGGAGCCGGGGAGGGGGCTCAGCTCGGGGTTACCTTAAACCGTGATCCGAGGCACAGTCGGGCCGGGGCTCTTCCAGCAGGGACCCCACGGGTGGCAGATCCGGGGAGACCCCCTCCTTCCTCCACCGGGAGGGGCGGCGCGGGAGCGCGTTGCGGGAATCTGCGGGGTTTGGAGACTCCAGACGGGGCCGCGCGTCGGAGATAGAAACGCTCGGTCACAGGCCGGGTGACACGGAGTGTGGCGAGAGACCCCAGAGACGGGTGTGACTGACCGCTTTTCTCTAGGGGGCCCTGGGCGGTGGGCTCCTCTGGGCAGAGAAGCTCCCGAGAGAGCGAGGGCGGGGCACTTCCGCCTCAGGCAGAGACCATTCAGAATCAACACCCCGGGCCCTCCCCCGGGAGATCAGGGAGAACACCCAGCCAAGACCAGGGTCACCGATCAATGAGAACTGCGGAACTTCAGATATAGGGGAATGCATCATGACTTTTCCCCCATGATCCTTTACTTATTCAAAGTTAAATTTGGAGGGCGCCTGGGTAGCTCAGTTGGTTAAGCAACTGCCTTCAGCTTTGGTCATGGTACCGAGACCCAGGATGGAGCCCCAAGTCCGTCTCCCTGCTCAGCAAGAAGCCTGCTTCTCCTTCTCTCACTTCCCCTGCTTGTGTTCCCTTTCTGGCTGTGTTTCTCTCTGTCAAATAAATAAATAAAATTTTTTTTTAAAAAAAGTTATTTTTTTTAATTTTATTTTTTATTCTATTTCTTTAATTTTTTTCTCTTTCTTATTTTAATGTTTTTAAACTATTTTATCTTATCAATCCTTTTAAAAAATCTTTTTAAATTTTCATTGTTTTAGTCATATTCTATCCCTTCACTGTATTTAAGCTTATTTTTTGTATACATATAGGTTTTTCTTTCTTTAAAATTTTGGGATATAGTTTCTTCTAATAGATCAAAATACACCCTAAGTCTACTACATGGCTTTGTTCTAGTCTTTAGCCTCATCACATTCTTTCCTCTTTTTTTTTCCAACCAACTTCTTATCTGATCAATCCCCTTTTTAGAATCCTTTTAAATTTTCATTTTTATAGTCATATTCTATCCCTTCATCATGTATACCCTTATTTTTGTACATACATCATTTTTTTCTTTCTTTAAAATTTTGGGAGGCAGTTTTTCCTAATAGACCAAAATACACCCAAAATCGAGTGTGTGGCTCTGTTCTATTCACCAGTCTAGTCATATATATATAGAGAGAGACACATATAGATATAGACACATATAGATATACTTTTTTTCCCTTTCTTCTGTCCCGTGGTTTTGGGTCTCTTCTGATTTGGTTAGTGTATATTTTTCTGGGCTCATCGATACTTTTTTAGTATTTTGTTCTCTCATTCATCATTCTTATCTAAATGAAATGACAAGGTGGAAAATCTCACCTCAGGAAAAAGAAAAAGAGGCAGTACTGATGACCAGGGGCCTAATCAATAGGGACATTAGTAATATGTCAGAACTAGAGTTCAGAATGATGATTGTGAAGGTGGTAGATGGGCTCAAAAAAAGCATGGATGATACTAGAGAATCCCTTTCTGGAGAAATAAAATCCCTTTCTGCAGAAATAAAAGAACAAAAATCTAACCAAATTGAAATCAAAAAAGCAATAAAAAATGGACGCTTTTACTGCTAGAATGAATGAAGCAGAAGAGAGAATTAGTGATGTAGAAGAAAACTGATGGAAAATAAAGAAGCTGAGAAAAAGAGACAAACAACTACTGGACCATGATGGGAGAATTTGAGAGATAAGTACTATAAGATGAAACAATATTAGAATAATTGATATCCCAGAAGAAAAATAAAGAGAGACAGGAGCAACGGTATATTGGAGCAAGTTATAGCAGAGAATTTCCCTAATTTGGTGACGGGAACAAGCATCAAAATCCAGGAGGCACAGGGAACCCCTGCTCAAAATAAAAAATAATAGGTTCACACCCTGTCATCTAATAGTAAAACTTACAAGTCTCGGCGACAAAGAGAAAATCCTGAAAGCAGCTCAGGACATGAGGTCTGTAACCTACAATAGCGGAAATATTAGACTGGCAGCCGACCTATCCACAGAGACCTGGCAGGCCAGAAAAGACTGGCATGATATATTCAGAGCACTAAATGAGAAAAATATGCAGCCAAGAATACTATATCCTGCTAGACAATCATTGAAAATAGAAGGAGAGATAAAAAACTTCCAGGACAAACAAAAATTAAAAGAATTTGCAAACACCAAAACAGTCCTACAGAAAATATTGAAAGGGGTCCTCTGAGCAAAGAGAGAGCCTAAAAGTCACAGACCAGAAAGGAACAGAGACAATATACAATGACAGTCACCTTACAGGTGATACAATGGCACTAAATTTGTATCTTTCAAAAGTTACCCTGAATGTAAATGAGCTAAATGCCCCAATCAAAAGATACAGAGTATCAGGAGGGATTAAAAAAACAAGACCCATCGATATGCTGTCTGCAAGAAACTCATTTTAGACCCAAAGACTCCTCCACTTTTAAAGTGAGGAGGTGGAAAACAATTTATCATGCTCATGGACATCAAAAGAAAGCTGGGGTGACAATCCTTATAGTAGACAAATTAGATTTTAAGCCAAAGGCTATAATAAGAAATGAAGAAGGACACTATATCATATTTAAAGGGTCTGTCCAACAAGAAGATCTAATAATTGTAAATATCTATGCCCCTAAAGGGAAGCAGCCAATTATATAAACCAATTAATAATTAAAGATTTTTATTTATTTATTTATTTATTTGACAAAGAGAAACACAGCCAGAGAGGGAACACAAGCAGGGGGAGTGAGAGAGGGAGAAGCAGGCTTCCCGCCGAGCAGGGAGCCCGATGCGGGCCTCGATCCCGGGTCTCTGGGATCATGACCTGAGCTGAAGGCAGCAGCTTAACCAACTGAGCCACCCAGGTGCCCCTAAAGCAATTAATAATTAAATCGAAGAAACATATTGACAATAATACAATAATAGTAGGAGACTTTAACATCCTCCTCACTGAAACGGACAGATCGTCTAAGCATAAGACCAAAAAGGAAAGAAAGGCTTTAAATGACACACTGGACCAGATGGACATCACAGATATATTCAGAACGTTCCATCCCAAAGCAACAGAATACAGATTATTCTCTAGTGCACATGGAACTTTCTCCAGAATGGATCACATCCTGGGTCACGAAGCAGGTCTCAACTGGTACTAAAAGTTTGGGATCATTCCCTGCATATTTTCAGACAACAATGTTTGAAACTAGAACTTAACAACAAGAGGAAAGTTGGAAAGAACTCAAATACATAGAGGTTAAAAAATATCCTACTAAAGAATGAATGGGTTAACTAGGAAATTAAAGAAGAATTTAAAAAATTTATGGAAACAAATGAAAATGGAAACACAACTGTCCAAAATCTTTGGGACACAGCAAAGGCAGTCCTGAGAGGAAAGTATCTAGCAATTACAAGCCCTTCTCAAGAAACAAGAAAGGTTTGAAGTACACAACCTAACCGTACAGCTAACGGAGCTGGAGAAAGAAGAGCAAATAAAGCCTAACCCAAGAGGAGAAGAGAAATAATAAAGATTAGAGCAGAAATCAATGGAATAGAAACAAAAAGAACAGTAGAACAAATCAAGAAACTGGGAGCTCGTTCTTTGAAAGAATTAACAAGATTGATAAACTCCTGGTCAGAGTTAACAAAAAGAAAAGAGAAAGAACCCAAATTAATAAAATCAGGAATGAAAGAGGAGAGATCACAACCAACACCAAAGAAATACAAGCAATTATAAGAACATATTATGAGGGGCACCTGGGTGGCTCAGAGGATTAAGCCGGAGACCCGGGATCGAGCCCCACATCGGGCTCCCTGCCCGGCAGGAAGCTTGCTTCTCCCTCTCTCACTCTCCCTGCTTGTGTTCCCTCTCTTGCTGTGTTTCTCTCTGTCAAATAAATAAATAAAATCTTAAAAAAAAAAAAGAAATTGAGGAAGACACAAAGAAATGGAAAAATGTTCCATTCTCATGGATTGGAAGAACAGATACTGTGAAGATATCTATGCTACCTAAAGTAATCTACACATTTAATGCAATCCCTATCAAAATACCATCAGTTTTTTTTCAAGGAAATGGAATAAATAATCCTAAAATTTATATGGAACCAGAAAAGATCCCGAATAGCCAGAGGAATGTTGAAAAGGAAAACCAAAGTTGGCAGCATCCTAATTCCAGATTTCAAGCTCTATTACAAAGCTATAATCATCAAGACAGTATGGTACTGGCACAAAAATAGACACATAGATCAATGGAACAGGATAGAGAGGCTAGAAATGGACCCTTAATTCTATGGTCAACTAATCTTTGACAAAACAGGAAAGAATGTCCAGCAGAAAAAAATACAGTCTTTTCAACAAACAGTGCTGGGAAAATTGGACAGCCCCATGCAGAAGAATGAAACTGGACCATTTCCTTACACCACACACGAAAATAGACTCAAAACGGATGAAAGACCTCAATGTGAGGCAGGAATCCATCAAAATCCTTAGGGAGAACACAGGCAGCAACCTTTCCAACCTTAGCTGCAGCAACTTCTTCCTAGAAACGTTGCCAAAGGCATGGGAAACCAGGACAAAAATGAACTATTGGGACTTCATCGAGATCAAAAGCTCTTATACAGCAAAAGAAACATTCAACAAAACTAAAAGACAACCGACAGAATGGGAGGAGATATTAGCAAATGACATATCAGATAAGGGGCTAGTATCCAAAATCTATAAAGAACTTATCAAACTCAACACCCAAAGAACAAATAATCCAATCAAGAAATGGGCAGGAGACATGAACAGACATTTCTCCAAAGAAGACATCCAAATGGCCAACAGACACATGAAAAAGTGCTCAACATCCCTCAGCATCAGGGAAATACAAATCAAAACCACAGTGAGATACCACCTCACACCAGTCAGAATGGTTAAAATTAACAAGTCGGGAAATGACAGGTGTTGGCGAGGATGCGGAGAAAGGGGAACCCTCCTACACTGTTGTTGGGAATGCAAGCTGGTGCAGCCACCTGGAAAATAGCTTAGAGATTCCTCAAAAATTATAAATAAAACTACCCTATGACTCAGCAGTTGCACTACTGGGTATTTACCCTAACGACACAAATGTGGTGATCCGAAGGGACACCTGCACCCCAATGTTTATAGCAGCAATGTCCACAATAGCCAAACTGTGGAAAGAACCTAGATGTCCATCAACAGATGAATGGATAAAGAAGATGTGGTGTACATATACAATGGAACAGTATGCATCCATGAAAAGAATGAAATCCTACCATTTACAATGATGTGGATGGACCTGGCGGGTATTGTGCTAAGCGAAATAAGTCAGTTAGAGAAAGACAATTATCGTATGATCTCTCTGATATGAGGAATTTGAGAGGCAGGGTGGGGGGTCACGGTGGGTAGGGAGGGAAAAAAATGAAACAAGGTGGGACCGGGAGGGAGACAAACCATAAGAGGCTCTTAATCTCAGAAAACAAACTGAGGGTTGCTGGGGGGTGAGGGGTGGGGAGAGATAGGGTGGCTGGGTGATGGAAAAAAATAATTAACCATCCCATAATATATGTCAATACAATTATGGCTGTCCAGGGGTCAGGCAGCACGGGGCCAGTGCTCAGGGGCTGGATGAATGTTCCACTTATGTCTGGCACGTTCGGACAGGTCAGAGAGCTAGTGTGGCCAACTACAGCCTGTGGGCCAAGTCTGGCATGGCTCTGCTTTTTATAAATAAAGTTTTATTGGAACACCATTACAACCATTGATCTATGTATTTTCTGTGGCTGCCTTCACACTAAAATGGCAGCATAGAGGGCAAGTGACTGAACCCACATGGCTAGCAAAGCCCAAAATATTTACTATCTGGCCTTTGTCAGATAAGTTTCTCCACCTCTCCCCCCTTCCTCTCACCTTAGACACGTGGTTCCTCAGTTTTCTTATCTGAAAATGGGTACAGTAATAATACCTTCTTAAGAGCATTACCAGGAGGTATCAGTGGGTCTGGTGAAGGGCCAGGCATACAGTAGGCGCTCCAAGACTGACAAATAGTGTTGTGGTTGTACTTGTCTTGTGAAGTGTTGGTGTGACCATCAACCATGATTATCCAAGGAACCTGAGAAGTAGGTCTGGGGTTGGCCTCTGGCTTTTCAGGAAATGGATGCTTCCAAGGAGGGTTGAGGCAGCCAGTGCAGGCCCTCCAACATGAGGGAGCCAGGCCCGCCCATGAGAAATAAAAGGCCAACTGGGGAAGTCATGCCAAGCATCCACAATCGTCTATAATTTGGACTCAGCCTCTCAAGGCAGAAAGATTTTGTCAAAGGCTTTTCACAGTCCGGTGCCTCCAAGTCCAAGGTCACATGGATCAAGTCCTCTCTGACTCATATTTATTATCAGGTGGAAATGGCACTTGGGTTTCTCCCAGGCTGTGTGCAGATGCTGTCTCGGGCTACTGCTGAGCTCCCCAGCGGGGAGCGGGGCTGGCCACGGGTGGGTGTGCCCATGCATAGCAGCGGCCTGAGGAAGAGTGAATGGAAGTCTCTCCCCACTGCCCACACAGTGTACAATCTACCTGCAGGCATATACTGAGCCTCAGTTTCCTCACCTATAAAATGTACACGAGAAGTTCCTGTAAACTGTGAACTGTGCTTACTTTTATTAACAACCTCTTCATTTCTGAAGCCCCAGGTGAAAGCACAGCTCAGTAGGAAAACAGCCTCTGCAAACAGGTTCTGCAAACAAGTAGGATTCAACTTCAGCACCTGGCCTGATGCGTAGTAGCTGTGGGACCTCAGACAAGCTACCCTACCTGAGGCTCACCTGCAACGTGGCTAATGATAGCATCAACCAGAGACAAGGCACAGCACACCCCAGGGGCTCCAGAAATGGTCTCCAAAGGGATGATATGCCCCACATAATTCCAAAAGGAATTGAAAATTCTTGGATTGGCAAATGTTATGGGAACCAGGGACTGCTTGGCCCAAAGAAGGGCGAGGTGTTCCCCATTCCCCTCCAGTGGGCCACTGTGGGTCAAAAAGAGCCCCTGCTTGAGAGGGACCCGGGCAATATTCCAGGGTAATTTATTCCCTGCTGAGCTCAGACAGATCTGTGTTCTTATCCTCTCAGGGAGAAAGTGAGCAAATGGCTTCACTTCCTGAGATTCTGATCCCCCTTTCATTTCTTTATTATTTCTTTTATGCAATATGATACTGGACGCCTTTTGTGCACCCGGAACCATCCTAGGTGTGGAGACAGACAGTAAGATGGGCAAAGTCTCTGCCCACTAAGTGTGTGAGACAGATAGAAAAAAAGCAAATGAAGAAATATTGAGTGTAAGATGACAAATGTTAAGGAAAAATTAGAGCAGGGTAGGGGCATCGAAAGGGAAAGAGGTGCTGCTCTGGATTCGATAATCAGGGGAGACTTCTATGCAGAGGTGAGCTCTGGAGAAAAGCAAGGGTGGAAAGAGCTGAGACGCCCTTCAACAGACACATGGATAAACAAGATGTGGTCCATATACACAATGGAATATTATTCAGCCATCAGAAAGGACGAATACCCAACTTTTGTATCAACATGGATGGGACTGGAGGAGATTATGCTGAGTGGAATGAGCCAAACAGAGAAAGTCAAGTATCACATGGTTTCACTATTTGTGGAGCATAAGGAATAGCATGGAGGACATTAGGAGGAGGAAGGGGAAAATGAAGGGAGTGGAATTGGACGAGGAGAGGAACCGTAACAGACTATGGACTCCAGAAAATAGACTTAGGGTTTTAGAAGGGAGAGAGATGGGGGAATGGGGGAGCCAAGTGATGGGTAATAATAAGGAGGGTGTGGATTGCGTGGAGCACTGGGTATTATACACAAACAACGAATCATGGAACACTACATCAAAAACTAATGATGTACCGTATGGTGACTAACATAACATAATAAAAAAAGAAGGGTAATAATAGTACTGACCTCAGGATACTGTCAGGCTTTGTTCAGATAACTAGATAAAGTTCTTACCGCATTGCCTAGCACACAGTGGGTACTACATGCGGGGGGGATGGTGGGCGGATGGGATGGGATGGGATGGATGGATGGATGGATGGATGGATAAGTGGAGGAATGGATGAATGAGTGGGTGGATGGATGGACAGAGGGGTGGATGAGTGGATGGACTGATGGATAGATGGATGGTTGAGTGGCTGGCTGGCTGGCTGGCTGGCTGGATATTTGGATGCCTTGATGAGTGGATAGTGGATTGATGGATGGATGGGTGATGGATACATGGATGAATGGATAGGCAGATGAATGGATGACTGGATGGATGAGTAGGAAATAAATGGTATCTCAAATGGCTTAACTAAAAAAGATATTAATGAAATGACCATGCACAGAGGTGTGGCAGGGTTTTGGAACCCAACAAGAAATGTTAAGGCTCACAGGAACTAGCCACAGAGGAAGACATCACCACTACTGGTCTTGAAGGGCAAAGGGAATTGAGAGTGTCCCAGAACCAGCACTATGGCCTGCCCGGAGCTATGGCTATAGGTGGAAAAACTCAGCTACTGCCAAAACAAGGGGTTAGACGAGATCGGGCGCGTTCAGGGTGGTATGGCCATAGTCAAAACAAGGGGTGAGGAAGGAAGGAAATCATAAATACTGAATATCACACCCTTCCACCCTTTGATCTCCCACCAGTACCTGCCATTGATCCTACTCACCCAGAAGCCAGAGGCTAAGGGACCCCAGCTCACACAGCCCACAGAGGGTACCCTCTCAGGACTATAGAAACGCAAAAAAGGGTAGAGAAAAGATCTGGAGACAAGAGGAAAATTACTAGTGCTGATGGGTATATGAATAAATGAACAAATGAGTCTAGAAGTCGCTAAATCAGCATAGAAGCATTGAAACAAGTTAACTTTCCTTCTCTGATTATGAGACCCTTTGTAAATATTTTTCCCCTTAAAAATATTCTTATTAGTGGGGCGCCTGGGTGGCTCAGTTGGTTAAGCCACTGCCTTCGGCTCAGGTCATGATCCTGGAGACCCGGGATCAAGTCCCACATCGGGCTCCCTGCTCGGTGGGAAGCCTGCTTCTCCCTCTCTCACTCCCCCTGCTTGTGTTCCCCCTCTGGCTGTGTTTCTCTCTGTCAAATAAATAAAATCTTTAAAAAAAAATTCTTATTAGGAGAGGTGAACATCTTTGCAATTAAAAAATCCTAGTAGCTGAAAACGATGGGCATCTATTTCTCAGTCATGTTGCGGTCTAATGCCGGTACCAGTGGTGAGACATGGGGACCACCCCCCTTCCTTGCTGGGACTCCACCATCTTTAATGAGTGGGAGAAGGGAGAGCAGCCAGGTGCACCCTGGCTCAGGGAGGAAGCGATGCATCACTTCTGCTCACACCCCATTGGCCAGAGCTCGTCACATGACCTCAGAGGCCACAAGGAGTCTGGGAAATGCAATCTTCCCTTGTGCCCAGGGTCGTTCCATCAGGTTTGGAGAGCAGCTAGCTGGCACATTTGCTCCACCTCATGTCCGGACCTGAAGCTGCCTGATACCCAGAAAGAAATCAGCCAGCTCTGACGGTAGGCGACAAGATTTAGGAAGATGAATATAAGCCTGGATTTCTGGGTCACGCAGATGTGGGCTTGGATCCAGCTTGGCTGCTGGCCAGTTGTGTTAACACAGATGGGACATTCGCTTATCCTTGACTTTGTCTCAGCGTTTCTAAGATGGAGAAGGCTGTGGCACAGAATGACTCCGAGGTTTGTTGAGTGACTTTACAAGTATACTTATGAGGATTGAGGACAGTGGGGCAGCGCTGCATGCCGTACGCAAAGGACACATCCAGTGCCCTCCATCCATGTGAGCGTTGCCCCCTAAGCCGTTGGCTCCATGGGTCCAGGCACTGCCTGCTGGCAGTGAGTAGTCACTAATCGCCCTGGAGGGAAGGAGGTATGCCCATCGAGACTACATTTTATGATAGAAAAATAAGGATGAAGGCTATTTCCCTGATTTGTGAATTTCTTTATGTGCAACATCTTACATCGGTGTAAAACTGACATCACATTTAGGTATTCATTTCTCAAATGGCCTTTATGGAAAAGAATATGACTGAGTAGTGGCCGGGAAAACCAGGTTCCGTTTGCAGTGGCTGCTGCTGCTGCAAGTACCACCAGGGGGACGATGTTCTGGGGACAGTACTCACCCCCGGATAAAGACCCCAGATTTAGGGTGTCCAGTGGTATTGGGAGGAAGTGGTTAAGAGCATGGACCATAAAGTCTAAATGCCTGGGTTCTGACCCCTCCCTCATTCACTGACTGTGTGTTCTTGGACTTGTTACTAAACCTCTCTGTGCTTCAGTGTCCTTAATAGAGACAGTTCTGGAGCTGACCTTACAAGATTTTTGTGAGTGACTACACAGGAGTGCTCTAGTATGTTATCTGGGAAACCAGAAGTCTTTGGGAAGTGTGTTTATTACCAGAGGAGGTAGCGTCCTTATGGTTCAACATTCATTCAACAGACATGAACCAAATGTCCACGGAATGCTAATCACCAGGGTGAACAACACAGATGTGGTTCTTGAGGGCACAACCAGGATGCAGGGATCAAGGAGGGACAATTCCAAAGGTGTCTCTTCAGTGGAGACTTCAAGGAGAAGTCTGGGGAGAGAGGTGGCTGCAATCCCTGAGGGTCCCAGCTGGGATCCAGGATCCTCGTCTTGTGATGCAAAGGCTCATTGTCCTAGGACCTGCAGGGGCATTTTGGGGAGGCAGTCCCCCTGGCCAGTGTGTTCATGTGACCTCAAGGCAGAGAGCCCAGGCATCGAGGCACAAGGCAGCAGATGCATGACCAAGAGTGACCCAGCCCCCACCAGCTCTGAATCTCAGGCTCCACTCATAGACTACCACCCAGCCGTGGCCCTTCTGTGGCCTCTGTCTCCTGCTCTGTGACTCTCGGGGGAGTTCCCTAATCATACAGTAATAGAATAACCATGTCACCTCCTAGAGCTATCGTGAGGGCTGATAAGATGAACCATTTAGCAGGGACAGCTACCCGAGTAGACCTCTGTCAGAGGCAGCATCGCACGTCATCAGAAGGCAAGACCGGGCTTAAGAGTGGCCCCGGATGGGGTCCAAAACCCAGTGTCTTTCTTACTACCAGGATGCATGGGGCATATTAGCAGACCTGAACTTTCTGGGCCTCAGTTTCCACATCTGTAAAATAGGGATAATGAGAACTGTGCTTGAATCTTTGGTCTATTGTGAGCGTTAAAAAGAAATACTAGATCATAAACATATAGCACAGGGCCCAGCAGGGGACAAGGATAATAGGCAACAGGTGTTTTTCGGGCACTGCTTGGTGCTAGTCAGCTTTCTAGATGCTTGTCATAGAGCAGGGAATAGAACAGCTCTCGTAGAGTTTACAGTCAAATAGGTGAGATAGGCACAGGTAAGACAAAAACTACAGAATATGTTACATGTGGGTGAGTAAGGTCCTTATGTTAGAGGAGAGGTAGGCCATGAGAGGGGATAAGGTGTGTTGAAGGGGTTGGAATCTTCCTGGGTGGCCGGGAAAGAGCTCAGAGAAGAAGTGACAGCTACGAGTGCAAGGGTAGCAGGGGAATGAGGCATGGAATCATCGGGATTAAGAGGGGTCCAGGGAGAGGTATGGCAAGGGCAAAGGTCCTGGGGTGTGTCATGGGGGGCAAGGAGAGGGAGGGAGGCAGGGGACAGGATCAGGGGAGTGATGGGGCAGATGTGATCATCGTAAGGTCTTTAGCCTTTTCTAGGGGTGAGGTGGGAGCCCTTGAAGGGTTTTGAGCACGGCGATGGTGTGATTGGACATGTTTTGGAAAAGAACACAGATATGTTCAGTGCAGACTAGAGGGACAAATTTGGACACAGGAACATCACTAGGAGGCCATGGTCTAGGCAAGAGGGGATGAGTGTGGCTGTTGGGCTGGTGAATGTTATCATGGCTTAGCTCACCAAACCGTTGGTGCCTGCCAGGATCATGGCAGCCCCTTCCTTCCAGTGGTTGTCTCCCCGCACCCCCGCGCCATGGCTGGTCCCGCCTGCCATGGCTGCCCCGTCCAGACAGAGTCTCCTCCCCTGTCCCCCCTCCCGGATGTTTGAGCCACCCCTTCACCGCAGCCCAGCCAACGCAAGTGGAGGCAGCGCCCTTCGTCTTCCCTGGAGCCGATCTCCACTTTCCCGGGTCACAGCGGCCTGCTTGCGCTGGCTCCGTTCCAACATGTCTACATCTGTCTGAGACTGAGGGGCCGAGAGTAAACTCCAAAGGCCCTCCGGATACCCACAGACTTGTCCCAGCTGGAAGGAGCCTCAAAGAGCCCAAGTCTGGTGTCCCGGATTCATACAAAACAGAGGGTTGGTGAGGGCAAGCCCCCTTGCTCACTGGCTAGCCGTGCTGCTGACCCGTTGCAGAAGCACATCAGGACTCAAGTCTGGATCCCAGCTCCGAATTCCCCAACTCCAACCCAATGACCTCCATCCTTTAGCAGAACTATTTGCCTCCTCTTGCGGCTGGCCTCCTCTGTCCACTGTATGGGTCCAATGTCCTTCCCTCTTCAGACCTGAACAGAGGTGAGTCGTGGCCACATCTCATGGTGACCCTGGGGCCCACTATGACTGCTTGATTGGCTCACTTCCATTGGCGACAGGCTGGCCAGATTTCTGAACTCAGGTCTGCCATGCAGGAAGGAAGAAGCATCAGGGAGGCGCAGCGGGATACAGGGAACAGCGGCAGGAACCGGCATTGCTTGAGGGGAGAGGTCTTGAGTGTTGCCCAGCACTTTTCGCAGGTCTCCTGGGCTGGCGCCGTCATGGCACGTGCTTTTCCAGGTTCCCAGGACTCTGTTCCCAGCACCCTCACCAGCTTGGTGTCATCACTCTGCTACTTTCTGCTTGGGAATAGGGGACTCTGGGACAGGTCTGATTTGCATTTCTCTTATTACGGACTGGGGCCAAACATCTTTTTATTTGTTTCAGAAACATTTTTGTCTTGATTTGTACCTACTTCTTTTTTGTTTTTAAGATTTTATTTATTTGACAGAGAGAAACACAGCCAGAGAGGGAACACAAGCAGGGGGAGTGAGAGAGGGAAAAGTAGGCTTCCCGCCGAGCAGGGAGCCCGATGCGGGGCTCGATCCCGGGTCTCCGGGATCATGACCTGAGCCGAAGGCAGTTGCTCAACCAACTGAGCCACCCAGGCACCCCTGTACCTACTTCTTTATGGAGTAAAATAATCAGACTTTTTTCTGTAATATACATTTCAAATGTTTTCCCCAGTTTGTCCTTCTTTTTAGCCAAGATTTTTGCTGTGCATTGTAAAAATTTTGTTGGATTCATTTATATGTTGTTTTATTTTTCCAGGATCATACTTTAATTCTGTGATTTATTTGTTCACTCATTTATTAAAAAGTTATTTATTGTAAACCTACTGCTTGTCAGGTGCTAGGAATGCAGAATTAAACAAGACAAACAAGGCCCCTTGGCCTCACGGAGCACGGAGTCAGGGAGACAGGACATACGCAAGAACCCGATACAGAGAAAAGACACCTTCCAAGACTGGCAAGCGCAGTGATGAATGTGGACAAGGTGGCTTGAAACATCACAAAGGCTGGAGGCAGACATGTTAGAGATTGCATTAATTATCTATCACTAAGTAACAGATTGTCACACATTTAGCAGCTGTAAACAACGTGTGTTTATAATGCAACAGTTTCTCGGTGCTCTGTCCAGGGTCTCACAAAGCTGCTGTAAGATGCCGGCTGGGCTGCGTTTCATCTGGAGGTTCAACTGGGAACCGGTCACCTCTGCCCTCATTCAGGTGGTTGGCAGAATTCAGTTTAAGGGGCTGTTTGTTGGAAGGCCTGAGCTTTCTGCTGGCTATCAGCTGGAGACTGTGCGAGTCTCAGAGGCCAGTTCATAAGGCAGTGAAAGGTGTGGTTCCTCTTTTCAGGGATTTTCCCTTACTAAGTGAGGCCCACCCAAAATACCCTCATCTTGATTCCGTAACATAATCTAATCGCAAGAGTGATGTCCCCTTGCCTTTGCCATATTTATTGGGTAGCAGCGGGCACGAGTCCCACTGTCACTCAAAGGGAGGTGAATATAAACGTGCACACACCAGCAGACAATGTAAAATGGCGCTGCCATTGTGAAAAAAAGTACAGAAGTTCCTTTAAAAATTAAAAATAGCAGTACCACGTGATCCAGAAATTCCACTTGTGGTTATTTATCTGAAAGGAGTAAAAACACTAACTCAAAAAATATCTGCACCCCCATGTGCACTGCGACATTATTTCCAATAGCCAAGATATGGAAGTAATCCCTGTGCCATCCAAGTATCCATGGATGAATGGATAAAGAAACTGTAGGATATATATATATCCTATATATATATATATATATATATATATATATATATATATACACACACAATAGAATAACACTCAGCCATAAAAAGGAAAGAAATTCTGCCATTTGCAACAGTGTTATTGAACCTTGAGGGCATTATGCTAAGTGAAATAACTCAGACAGAAACACAAATAATGTATCCTCTCACTTACATGTGGAATCTAAAAAACAGGGGGAAAAAACACAAGACAAAGGAACTCATAGAAACATCAAACAAATAGCTAGATGTAGGGGGGAAGGTTGGATGTTGGGTCTTGGGTGAAGAGGGTCAAAAGGTACAAGCTTCCAGTTATAAATAAGTAAGTTCTGGGGACATAATGGACGGTATGGCAACTACAGTGAATAATACCATATTATGTATTGAAAAGTTGCCAAGAGTGTAAAACTTAAAAGTTCTCATCACAAGGAAAAAACTGTAACTGTATGGGTATTCACCAGACTTATTGCTGTGGTCACTTCAGAGGATATACAGCCATCCAATCATGTTGTATAGCAGGAAACTAATATAATGTTGTCTGTCAACTATATTTCGATTTAAAAAAGAAAAAGTTATCAGGGACTACTCTAGGATCTGTCTGGTTAATAGATTTTGCTGACAAAGGCCTTTTAGAGAGATGACAGTGAAGTGAAGACCTGAATAACCAGTAGGCCGGGCAAAGCCAAGGGCGTGGGGACAGCAAATACAAACACCCTGAGGCACTTATGAGTTTGCAGAAAATTTGGAAAGTTGGGCATGACTGGAATCTATTGGTTATGCTATTATTATCATTATATATATTATATATGTTATAATATATTATTGTCATATATAATGTTATAATATATATGTTATATATGTCATTATATATAATATGTAATTATATATTAAATGTTATATAATTATATATTATATATTGTATATTGTATATAATTATATATACTATTATATACATAATTATATTATAATTATGATAATATATATAATTATATATTATGTATGATTCAATGCACAAATGCAGTGCACCTGTGAGAAAAAGAAATTAAATTAAATTAACATTAGGGTTTGGACCATAGGGCAGGAAATCAGGAGTTCCAGCCTCAAATCCCAGGCTAGCTCTTCCCTTGCAGGGTAACCTTGGGCCACTCCCTTTCTTCCTTGGCCCAATCCCTGTCTCAGTGGACTTAAGGGGATGGAAGTCGGTGGCCCTGAGGACCTTCCTAACATGAGCAACTCTAGAGTCTCTGATGGAATGAATGACACCTACGTCTAGTTAGCCAATGACATCAAATTAATTAAGGCCTGGGAAAGTGATTATCTCCACCTCAGGCTTTCTCATACTTCTTGGATGTCACTGTGGGGACAGGGAGGGCCATGCAACAGCAAGGAATGCAAGAAAATCCAGGGGAGGGCAAGAGCAGGGATTTTCAATCCCCCAAAATCAATGCACAGTGTTCTGGGCCTTGGATGGAGTGCCGTGGGGTCTGCACAAATCATTAGGCCCCCTCACCAGGCAGGATACTCAGCACGGGGCCCAATCCTCCTTGTTGACAATCCGCATGGGGTTAGTTTGGCCCCACAAAGCATGGGGGGATCAGATTCCTCTGCTCGCCCTTGCCGTGGAAAAGCAGACATGTCGTGGTGGTCGGGAGTATGGGGTTTGTGGGATATTTTATTTTTAATATTTCTGGTCAGTTTCAGAGGCAAAGTTGAGTTTCAGCTGACCTGATGCAAGGACAGGATGGGCCTCAATCAAAGTGGGACTCTGTCCAGATTTCCTGGCAAACTATTTCCTGCTCTGAGGGGCCCGGAGAGGGGGCTGAGGATGTTCTGAGCACTCGGTTCTTCCATGCAGTCACCTTAAAAGTACAGAGTTCCAAAGAGGAGCCCAGGTGAATGGAAGGTGTTGAGAGCACCTGCTAAGAGTCAGGTTCAGAAGGGAGACCTGGACATTCTCTTGGAGCACTGTCCCACCAGAGGCCCTGCGGTCTGACAGCCCTCCGCTGGCAATAAAACATTCCAGGGTGATGACCATTGATACTGTTTTTGGAAATAGCTTTATTGTCTCTGTGCAATCAACACTTTCCATTTGTGTGAGAAACCAGAAGGAAGAGATGAAGAGAGGGAGAAAGGACAGACATCACAAAGTACGAGGAAGAAAATCGAAGTCATCTCTAGTAACTCTGGACTAGTCCCTGTAGACTGTAAGCGCCTTCAAATGGGTGGGACTGTCTCAGCCCCAGAGTCTCTGTTCAGGAGAAGAAGGTACTCCTGTAGGGAAAACATGGTGAGCCTGGGATTCTCCTAGGAGGACCATCCATATCCAGTGGGTTGCAAACTATGCCAAACACAGAGAGGGATGTAGGGCCCCAGTGTTCCCACACTCCTGACCCTCCAGGATCTGATGCTGTGCCCTGAAAGTGGTGGGCTCTGCCAGCTGTGTCTGAGCCCGCTTCCTATCGCCTTGGGAGTTTCCAAAGAGGGGCGTAACAGCAGAGTGTGGTTTCTGGGATTCATACAAGAAACTGATGGATAGAGATGGGTAGGAATAAGAGATAAGGGTACCAGGCTCTGTTTTTTATTGGGGCCCTGGGCAAGCGGTGCCACATGTTTTTGGTACATAGAAAGACAAGTGGCATCTGGATGCCCAAATAGGGGATCATCTTCTCCCTGTTGTTTTTGTCTCTGGTGATACTCTCCTATTGGCATCAGAGGTGTTCGATTACACAGGGCGAGAGCACCCAACGGCAGAGAGCACTCCCAGGCATGCCTGATACTCACAACAGGCTGAGGGTCGATCTTTCCTCCTTCTCAAAACTGAGAAAAGGGTGGTTCTGGGAGTTGAAGTGACATCATCAAGATCACACGGTTACTCAGTGGGAGAGGAAGGAGAAGCATGCAGACCTCTTCCCATCTGGCCTGCCCTCTTACTTCCAGCCTCATTTCTTTCCACTCTTGCCCCAGGGCTTTGTGTAGCACCGGTTGTGGAACATGCATACCTTCCACCTCGCAGTTCCTCATCGCCACACGGTGGCACGTGCTATTTCATCTTTTGACAGTTCTTTTCCCTTCCTGGAAAGTTCCAAGTCGTATCTGAAAACTTAGTTAAAACATGCCCTCCAGGCTGCCTTCCCCGATAGCCCACCGTGAAGAAATGTCTCGCCTGTTTCTGTGCTGTATTTGTGCCATTTATATTTATTGCCGTAATCTCCTAGGGGGTGCCCCTAAGTATACTGACATGTTTCAAAGGCGTAGGTAGATCCTATTTAACTCTGCTTCCCTAGGGCCTCACACAGATAAATATTTATTGAATAAATAAATGAATTTGAATTGTAAATATTCTTCTTATAACTTTATGCTCAAGTAGCAACCATCATACTAAGCTTCATCCTTCGGTACCAGGTACATAAGCAGAGATAGTGGGAGTGCCACTGTCCTATCACAGAGGTGCTGAGCCGAATTGAACATTTTTCTTTATCCTGCTCCCATGCCACATGACCCTCCTCAATAAACAGATGAGAAAGGAGCATCCCACTCTCCCATTTTCAGGAAAACAATGTGTCCTCTCTTCCTTGGGCTGTCACTAGTCATGTGATGAACTGTGAGCATCTCAATAATACTCAATTATAAATACTTCTCCTAATTTTCTAATGGCATATCCTTGTCTCAAAGTCCATCAACCTTAAGACTGGCAGGGATTCGAGAGGATAGATGGCCAGGAATCCCTAGAAATCACTTGCAGGGATTCAAGGTAGCTTTCTTGCTCTCACAGCTGTTGGCCTTGATCTGGGAAACCTGGATACTTGTCTTCGCAGCCAGTGACTTGCTTGTATGACCTTGGACATGTCCATGGCTTCCACTGGGTCTCCATCTCCCCATCTATAACAGGAAAGAAATGCACCCTCTCTCTCCCAGAACTGCTGTGAGAGGGCTTCACGCCGCGCCTGATATGCACCAGATGCTTTAGCAGTCATCGTTGTCATAGTTGGAACATCTGTAGGCTGAACGCCTGGGTTTCAGGGCTGGCTTTGACTCTAAACCAACTGGGCGACCTCAGACAACTAACCTGATGTTTCTGACTCTCTGTTTCCTTGGTTGCCAAAGGGGATGATAGTAGCTCCTGCTTCGCAGGACTGTTGTGAGATTTAAACAGTCATATATGTGAGCTGGCCTTTAGAATGGTGGCCGACGACACATAGGGCACAGTACATCGTAGCCATGTGCGGGCTGTGGCTGCGTTTATTAACCTCTGCTTTAAGTTGCCTATTCTGGGTTTTGAATTAAAATTCTACCATATCAGAAACAAAGAAAATCTCAGAAATCGTGGGAAGAGATTCTTCCCATTTCTCAGCTGGGCAAAATGAGGCTCCGTGTGGTTAGGACAGGTGTTGGAGGTCACAAAGTGCAGCTTAGAGCAAAGACTCCCCAGCCCCCAGCCTCCTGCTCCGAGTCCCTGAAGGGGAGGCAGCTGGGTGGAGTTGGGGTTAGGGGAGAGAGCAGATAGATTGATCTGGAATCTGCTTTTCACTTCTCCCAGGGATACTTCTGCCCCATAGTCGTTGAAGGCTTTGATTTGTTACCTGGTAACAAGAAGGAGCTGTTCCCTCCTCTTGGTGTTAATCTCTGTCCTCCTCACCCCTAGAACCCCACACTCCCAGACGTGGCTCCTCTTCCCATCCTCCAGCACTGAGAAATAATGGGGGCTCTGGGGGAGCACTCCTAGCCCCGTTCAGACAAAATATGACCATGGGGAAAAAGTCAGGATGCAATAGGAACAAGCAATTCCTGAGGGGCATTCCAGACTATGACCCAATTAGGAGTCCTGCCCAGCTGGAAAGCACATTCTGTTTGGAAGATGGAAACAAACAAGACAGTATTAAAATGGTGATGAATAGAAGGAACTGAGTGCCAGGCCCTTTAGATGAGGAGCTCTTAGAAGACAATGCCATTGACTGCTCACACAGAGTGCCTCAAGCCCCTATTCAATCCCTATGTGGTTTTTTCCTAGGAACCTAAGGGTTAAGAGGGAAATTAACTCTCAGTGGTTCATCAAATGTCCTGGAGTGCCTAAGATAAGTTTGTAGGCCCGCTTCCCACCTCCACTCTCCACCCACCAGGGAGAATGCTTCCACATTCTTTGTATCTGCATTCGAATTCTGAGTCCTCCCTCCACTTATCTCACCAACGTGACTTTAGGCCACTTACTTAACCTCTCTGAACCTTGGCAGATACTAGGTGGGAATGGTAATGATGCCAGACTCACAGGTTTGATAGGAAGAGTCAATGAGATCATATATTAAAAAACCACAGAGCTAGGGATTCAAAGTGTTCGCCATTACTGATTCTTTTTCTCTACCCCTTCATCTCCTTCTCTGTCCACTCCTGTTTTTCTATGAGACCTCTTTACTCCATCCCCCTGACCTTACACCTTTTTCTCTTTGTCCTTTTTGCTAGGCCCTTTTCCTCCTCCTCCTCTCCTTCCCTCCCCTCCTCCCCCACCCCAATTGTCCCTCTTTTCCTCCTCCTTCTCTGCCTTGACTCTTCCTCTTCTCCAGGTAAATAACACAATGGATTTTACTCCAGCAGGGCAAGAGAAGGTGGCTGAACCGGCCTCCCTACTGCCCACTGGGCCTCCCTTCCTTTCATCAACGTGGAGGGCAAATACCTTACGGCCATACTGCAGAGGCACGAGGCGGGCTTTGTGGGTTCCTGTCAAGGGCCGGAAACAAAGGCATACTGCTTCTAACTTATTTTAACAGTTTTCGGTAATATAATTTTCAGTTCATTTGGTTATCAAAAACACACTTTTCCCCCCTTTCTTCTTACCAAAAAGGTGAAGCAGATCTAGGCTGTGCTGGGGGTGCTAGTAGTTTAGTATTCTCCTATTTTTTGACTTTTTTTTAATCCCCACTAATTTCTCCATGCTGTGGAGAATTTGTCACACGCGCAGGTCTGTTTGATTTCATTAAACAGAATATTTAAGCATAAAAATTGTTTAATCGCCTTGTGTCATTATGAGATGAATTTCATTTTGCATACATTTGCATATTTCATCCGAATTAAGGCTGCTAATATGCAAATGAGAGACAGGTTGCGGCTGAGGTGTTTATTGTAATAGCTGCAGGCTGTTCCACTTGGACAGCTTTCTAGGTGGTGGGGAAGGAGGGGAGGGAGGACTCCGGGTGGCTCGGAACACTTCAGGAAGCCCCTGGGTCTCCGGGCCCAAGATGGGTGGGCGTGGCCCACATCCCTGCCCTGGGAGACTGACCAATCAGAACAGGCCGGGCTAGGGAGGGGAGGAGGCCCAGCTGTCTGCCCCAAAGGCTCCTGGGAGCCGGTGGTACGCGTGCTGGGGTGAGGGACCGGGGCGAGGTCGGGGCCGGGCGGTTGGCCCCATGCCCCTCGGGATGGGCAGATGACATTCTGGACGCCTCCGCCGCCTTCTCTCCCCGTTTGTGCTGCTGCTTCTTCCTCTGCCTGCTTTTTTTTTTTTTTTCCATTCCCTT
>PITA01026336.1:0-22780 GCA_004023965.1 Spilogale gracilis
CCCCCCTGTCCTCTCCCTCTCCTGCCAGGCCCATTTTAGTCCCCAGGCTACTTCCCTGCTCAGGCTACACTCATGCCCCAAGCAATTCAAACTTCTACCCCAGGCATCTTTCCCAACATATGCCCCACCTACCTTTCTGACTGCCCACTGCTCCAAGGAGAAAAATTACACTCCCGAACACTACCTAGAAGGGACAGTATAGTCTGGGCCATGACCTCTCCTACCCCACCTCTCACACACGTACCTTTTCTTTGTATCAGCCACCATCTTTTCTTTTGCAGCACTTCTCAAGGTTTTGCTTTCTACATTTTGCCCATGTGATTATTTGACTAACAATTCTCTTCCCTTAGACAGTAAGTTCCATAAAGGCAGGGGCCATCTCTGGTTTTTGCTTACCATCCTAAACTCTGAACCTTGGCAGGGAATGTTGCACATAGTAGGACCTCATAACAATGTGCTGAATGAATGGATGGATGCATGGAAGAGTGAATACTCAGGCCTAAAGCAGTCACAACCCCCCTAGCCAGCACTGTAGGATAACAGGATCCCAAAAGATGTGAAACGAAGTAGATTCGTGGCCTCACCTCTCACTCCCAAGCCTCAGGAGGACAGCCCATCTTAGACTGGTAGAGGATCCTTGAAAAACTAGGATCTGCGGAACAGTGTTACACTGCCCTAAACTGATGAGGTTATCTTACAATCCTGGAGCAAGACTGGATCTTTCTGATAAAAAGGTAAGATAAACTCAGTATTTATCTTCTGAACATTTTATATTTGGAATTCCATCTGAAATCATGGATTATACTAAAGCTTCTGAAACATAAGTCTGTGTAGTGCTGCTGTGTTCA
The DNA here is from genome assembly GCA_004023965.1 of Spilogale gracilis. Lineage (NCBI taxonomy): Eukaryota > Metazoa > Chordata > Mammalia > Carnivora > Mephitidae > Spilogale > Spilogale gracilis. The sequence goes on from PITA01026336.1 coordinate 849, forward strand.
GAATACAACTTTGCAACTTCTTCAGTTTTTAAAGCTTGTTTTTTATAATTAATCCAGCATTTAATAGAGTGGAGAGCCTTTGCCAATAGTTCTATTCAGATAGCTTTAGCTTACACAGCTCATAAGTGAAATCCTTTTAACTGCTGTGTCCATTAAAACAAGAATATAGGACATATGCTGACAACTGTAATTTTAAACATCAAGTTGAAAATGAAGGCAATTTCTCCCAGTAAGAACTAAACCCTGTTTTCCTGAATCATTAGGCTACTCTAAGGAAAGAAATAAAATCTAAATTGGCTAGTGAGCTTACTTGGAAAGGCACAAGGGCACTTATACTACATGTGCAAAGGTGTTTTATTCTTTGCTCCAAAGAATAGCTCTGGGTTCTAGTAGGGTATTAAAAAATGCCATCCCCAAAGAACAACTCTCGGTGTGTATGTGGCCTGGGGTTATAGGCAAGAATGAGTCTGGAGAGAATAAGATGGTCTGAGCAGACATCACTTTCACACTGCGCTCTGGTCTTTTAAAGCACACCACAGAATTTCAGATCTGTGATGTAACATACCCACCCCAAGACTAACAAAAGTATAACTAAACAAAGGGCAAATATGTTATAATAGAAGTGTATTCTATTCCTTGACATATTCTTATAAGACTAAGAATACATGCACAGTAGACTTCTAATGGTGGTCTTTTCTCTGCTGTGTAATTTCATATAAATATCAAAATGGCACACAGAAACATTGAGGAAAAACTCCACATTTGGAAAATAATGTCAAATTACCACTTGAGTTAAATGCAAAGTTCATATTTGAGAGCTCTCAAACCAGCACCAATGGATTATCTAATTACTCTGTTTATTTCATTTCACTCAGGGCACGAGGACTTTCTTATTTCATTCCTTTATTTAGTTGGGCCTTGCATGCACACATTTTTTACTTTAGTTCTTTCATTGTTTTTTAGATTTATTCAAGACAGAGAGAGGGCATGCACACACATGCACATGTGCAAGTGGTGGGAGGTAGAAAGGAAGAGAGAGACTCCTACAGACTTCCTGCTGACCAGGGAGCCCAACGCATGGCTCAATTCCACAACCCTTGAGATCATGACCTGAGCTGAAATCACGAGTCGGATGCTCAAGCAATTGAGCCACCCAAGGTGCCCCTACTTAATTTAGTTCTATAATATTGTTAGACTTGATGAAAAAAAATAGGTAACAAGCACATGTATCACCCTTGCAATTTCTTAAAATGAGTATCTGGAGAGAAAAAATGCATGTTCACTAATAAATAAAATAGAAAAGGTGCCCTTGAATCCAAAAACAAAAGATCATTTTTTACCCACACGAACAAGCGTCCTTCTAGGATTTCTGCTCTGTGAGCATATGTCATAGCATGACTGCGCCACTTCGGCTCACACTGCTTTACATACAGCTTTTTTCCACTTAGCTTTCCGGTTAGGATTTTTCGTGATAGTAGAATAATAACCCTCCTAGACAGTGGGCTCCCCGATGAAGAAATCTTGACCCTTATCTTACCTCCAGCACGGAGTAGTGCCGACCACAGCAGGTGCTCAAGAAATTTGGGGTTCAATCGGACTCTAACCTCATTTAAAACAAATGAGCCACAGAGAAGAGAAATATTTATAATTATAAATAATTATAGGTATTGATAAGTAATAAAGACTTATAAATACTTCAGATAGATGTGGTTTGATCTACAAAACTCTGTTTTCACAGGTGTATTGTCCCATGATTAAAAGGAATAAATCGAATGGCTATACCTGTTTCCTTCAGTCAGCTCACAAATCACTCAGTACGTCTCCTGGTCATGTGTGTAACTTGAGGATGGCAGTCTGGGGAACATCTTCGCACTGACGGTTGAAATACCTTCTTCCTTCTCAACCAGTGTACACACAGTCTCCAGACTTGGAGACAACAGGTGGGTACAGATCCTGGGAGGGTACCGATCCTTGGGTCTGACTCCTCGGGGAAGATGTATGGCTTTCCCAGTAACATACTCTGAGCCAATATTACACACCAACAGACAGGTGGCATGCAGACCTAAATGCCCATCCACCTGCCCATCCAAACACCTACACACTCTCTCTTATAACCTCCAACTCGTTTTGACTTCAATATACCTAAAGTAAATAAGCATGAAGTTATAGGTTTCCTCTGTCATTTATCCCCATACATAACTTCTCTGTAAGTAAAAGCATACATCCTTGTTTTATGCTAGGATATGAAAAATAGAATACACAATGCAGGTCCTAGAAGAGACAGGTTTAATATTTTGTAAAGCTGCTTCTTTTCTTTGAAGCTTTTAATTGAGTTAGAAAGGAAAATTTCAGTTCAATGACCATTTACTGAATGTCATTAATACGCGGCACGCATTTGGCTAAGGTGCTGGGTACCAAGGTGAGTACGACCTTTGCCTTTAGAACATTCACAGTCCACATTTCTCTGGGTCCTGTGTCCTTGAGTCAGTAATTAACAACTAAAGCACAAAAGCATATGGAATCATATACCTTGAGAATAAACCTCTATCATATCCCACTCCTAGACACATACATGATTGTCTGTTTCAATTTCATTCTTTTTCCCCCTCAAAATGATAGTTGGGTTTTTGTTCTTCACTGTTTTAAATTAACACAAGAGTCCCCAAAGCAAAGACTGGATAAGGCCCAGCTGTTTGTGCTCAGGGAAGTATGTGCTGCCATCCTGACGAAGGCTCTGCATTCACAAGTTAGGCTTCCTTCTCTTCCCTAGGCGAACAGAAGAGACAACTGAAGCAGGGAGTGAGCACATCACAGCTGGCATAAACATCCCAAGCTCCAGCACATCTTCAACTTAGTTCAAGCAGCTGGCACAGACCTACTAGAGTCCCTAAACCCCAGCTCCTAGTTGCCTAGGCAAGACACCTGTCCCCTGCCATCATTCAGAAGAAACGTATGTTCTTCTCTTTGGAAATAAGGACGGTTGCTCCTCCAAACTTCTGATCAAGTATCCCATCACTAAAAAAATGCCTGGTACCCATCAAACATGATTTTTGCCTGCAATCTATATGTTAAATATGAATGACTTTAACTTCTTTCTTTTAAAATAATCAGATATGCCTACTACGGTCTTCCTCCACTACAAAAAGATGGTTCTCTGTGCTCCATGGGGTAAGTGCACTTCACTTTGGAAGCCAATGCGATCAAAGATTTAGAGAATGAATGTTTAAATCAAAATCACAATTTTACATTATAAAACTCTCCAGGAAAAGGAAGTGAGACAAACATAAAATAAAAAGAGAAGGGGCGCCTGAGTGGCTCAGTGGGTTAAAGCCTCTGCATTTGGCTCAGGTCATGATCTCTGCCCCTCACCCCACTTATGCTCTCCCTCTCACTCTTTCTCTCAAATACATAAACAAAATCTTTAAAAAAAAAATAAAATGAAAACAGAAAACATGATGTGCTTTATGACAGTACCAATTAATTATTAAGTTTAAGAAAAACACAGAGCTTCTATAAGGAAAAGACAATACAAACATTTTAACAGCTAACATTTTCTTCAGTTTAAGCCTTTCAAAAAGACCACACTCAGTAAAAACATTTAAAAATGAAGCAGAAATTTGTTGATATCCACCCATTTAAAATACTGTCAAATTCTTTCAACATTCTGTTAATATCTATTTTTTTAAAATAGAAACCATTTCTTAGTACGCTGTTTAAATCGAGAACAGCAAGCCAATAATCACGGATAAAACTATCTAAAATAAATATCACGTATCACTTAAAATCTGGAACCATACCTCAAGCAGGCCCGTTCCCCACCCCAGTCCCGACAATATGCTCTGTAGCTCCACTTACTATTTTTCCCAGCTTCTATTTATTCGAAAAGTAGTCAGAGCAGGAAATGGGACAAGTCAAATGATCACAATCAATCTCATCACCTTCACAACATGCTGTGAGTGTAATTAATCCTCTATTTATTTAGGGGACTTCACACCCCTTACATTAAGGCAGCGACTCCCTGCTGGCTTCGGTGGAGATAATTATGTTATAACAAGGACTGGGTTTCAATCATAATAGGCAGAAGAAAAAGGAAATTGTACTTGAAGTTGACAGTTTTTTTAAAAAGCTTTCTTGTGACTCCATTCAAAGGATGCTCTTGACAAAGCTCTCCTTAAACAGAGCACTTTCCAAGTGCGATAACCACACGTACGCCACATTAATCAATGTAAGCCTCTTCTCTGAATGAGATGTGAAGACAATCCGAGCACTGTGACAATTCTACATGAAGCAGAGAGTACTGGTTTACAAAACCAGACTAAATCAAGCCCACCAAAACTCACTTGATCCTGTGAGCATCCTCCAAAGACCTGTGATGGGTGAACAGTCCTCACTCAGAACAAGGAGGCAAAGGAAAACACCAATCTGCTCACCCCGGGACCTAATTACACACTATAAAAAGCCCTGGCTCCAGCCAGCCAGAACCAAGGATTTGAGAAGTCTGGAGCCAAGTACCCGGGACCAAAAATGAGTAAAGACAGAGACAACCCGAACACTGCCACCCAGTCACGGCTCTAAAATGGCACTGGCATGGGCAAACTGCCTTGTATAATAAATGCAGTGCGTTTTCCAGGTCGGGGCCTGTCTCTTTCATCTCTGAAACTTTCCTTTTTTTTTTTTTTTTTTAACCAGAACTCACAGGTACACTTTCTCCTCTAATCTCGACCTTAAGAAAAATTAATGGGAAAATATAAAGACTTGCCAACTCTGTATTTACACACCTCTTTTTTTTAATTAAAAGATCATAATCATGATGCCCACAGACACGTGCACATAAAAATGACATACGGGTCATGTTTCTAAATTTCTAAAAATTCTCAAATATGCCAAACCTTTAGTTTTGAAGGTCTGGATTCTTAATGATTCAAATATCTGTAGGTATTAAGCTCCTGAGGTAGCTTAGTATCTCAGTAATACTTCACTACCCCCCAATACCTTTTAAGCTCTTGGATAATCAAAATGTGCAAGACACTGAACATTACTGATATGAGTTCCAGTTCTTAGTAAAAACAAAACAAAATAAAATATGCTATCCTGGAAGAGTAAAAGCCGTTAGTTAAAAACCAGGAAAACCTAAATAAACTATGGATTTTCGTTTAGTTTACCTTTAAAAAAACAGTAGGAGAAAAATTATAAATAAGGAAAACATAATAAGCCAAAAAGAAAAAACAAAACAAAACAAACAAAACAAACAAAAAATACCCCACCCACAAAACTTTTAACATTCAGATATACAATTTTTGCAAGTTTTCTCAATACACATAATTACAAGGAGCATTCGTATCTTTACAAAGAGTTATTTTAGCCTGAAATCTATAGGAACATTCATAATCCTATGATTTATTGGCACATTTCTTGTAAGAGAAGTCTAATGAACAGCAACAGTTCCCAGTGGGCATTGCTGAACTACTGGTGATAAGGTAAAGAACCATTAAGCCGTTTCTCTATGAAACCCCATGGAAGGGATACAAGTGAATGAATATTGGCATGCACTAATCTTTTCTTATGGAGATAAAACCCACTCCCATCCAGGATGAATTTGTGGATTTAATTAAAAATAAACAGTAAAACCAAAGAGCAACTTGACATGCCAGAATAAGCACCTTACCAAGAATGATTTCAATTCAAGAGAGGTTTAACTTGCTTGAAATTATGCACAATTGTTTCCTGAAATTTCTATACGCTAATCATTAGCAACTAATGTAACGCTTGAACGTTTTACCATTTTTCGCAGAAATAATTTCCCACACAAAAGTAAAGCCACCTAGAGTTCTAGGTGCTTTTATTGTCTGGTAAGCCTGAATTCAACAGGGGCAAGAAATCACCTTCAGTACTGTATCTTTACTGTGAGTATCAGTGCCATGAGGGACGGTAGCAGTGTCAGGGTTCTTCCACAGCTATGGCTCAAAATAGCATCATGGAATTACAGCGGTGTCCTCTTAAGGTGTCTGCACGCTCTACGTGCCCCCTTTCTCTGAGAATGCTGCTCACTTGTGACAGAGTGGGTGCCGGCACCATGTGTGTACCACCTGAGAGAGCATTCCCACCCCATTCCCACTGTGACCAAGGCAACTGGACCAGGAAAAGACACGGACCCATAGCCAGGTCAATCACATTCTTCCTCCTGAGAACTACAAGCAAGGTACTCTGTAGTTTCTCTCCTCTGAAACCAGGTGCGCATGAACTCGGCTGCACGACAGCCATTCTCCACGTGCATCAAGAGAGAAGGGTGGCAGGGACTTGTGGCAAGGAGCTACACGAGAGACCACATGTCACCAGGCAGTAAGATGACTGCTGCACTTTTTTAGGACTTGAGCTCATGTGGCCCAGCTGCCCTCCCCGCACCCAGTTTCCAGAAGATGACCGTAATCTCCTAATTAAACTCGTATTTTTTACTATAAAAGTCTGAAGAAATCTGTTCATCATGAAGCTTACATGTTTTATTTGTCTACTCCTCTGCAAGATGTTATTTTCCCACCCTGGAATGCATCCAATCCTGATTATTATGACATTCATATGCATAACAATACTATGCAACCAGATACCATTGTTTACGCTTTGCTATTAATTTATATCCCTTCTTCATCCAAACTCTCTTCCATACATCTTTTCTAGCTGTGATCCAAATGTTCCTGACTACTACATTTCTAAAACTCGTCTTCCCTCCATCTTCTCTTCCAACCTACACCCTCTCTCCACTTCTGTTTAATTTCACCAAGTACACCTCCCAAATGGTCCCGTTAACCGGCCAAGTCAAAATGTGGATCTCCTCTTTGACGTTTCCCCTTCTTTCTCACTCTCCTTCACTCTCCAAGACATCCCATGATTACTGAGTTCTGGCTCATCCATCCCTCAAATCTGACCACAGTCTCCTTCCCTGTTCACTCCCCTGGCTAATCTATGCCTTCTGCTGTGTCACCCACAAGGTGCTGAGGCTTTCAAGGTTAAGTCTGAGCTCCACCCCACACAACTCATTCCCTGTAAGGGGACCTGATAGCTCTTCACAGAATCGGAATCTCATAATATCACTCACCCAGACACTGCAGGGACTTAACCTCTTCGGTTGCTCCATAATCTCCCAGACAAAAGGCCAAGCATCTTTAAGTGGGCAAGGCTCCACATAAACACCTTGGCCTCATTTCTTTCTTCCATGCCTATACCTATGATCCACCCATCCTGAGCTTTTGAGCTCTTTAAAAGAACCATATTCTTCTGTCCCTACTGCGAAAAGCTCTTTGCCCTGCTTCCCCATCTGCATCTGACCAAGTCTTACTCATCTTTCAACACTCAGCTTCAACTGTTCCTTCCAGAAGCTGTTTCCTCTACCCCAAGGCTAGATGTGTAGGTTTCCTAAGTGCCTCCACAGCATCCAGGCTTCCCTACTGTAGCTGCCTGCAGGCTACAGCACTGGGCTCTCCTTCCCTCTGTACTGCCCTATATAAGAGCAGCTGTAACACGGTGTGTCTCTCGTCCACCCAACCATCCCCATCACCCATCTCAGTTCCTAGCGCATATAGTAAGGCATCATAATCAGTGGTTGAAGAAATAAGTAATTCTTCTTTTGCACCGAATGCTGATGTTCTGCCTTGTCATCTGAGTTACCACCATACCCATGACTTTTGGCAGAGAAATCGAGAATAAGAGAGAGCCCAGTGGAAGAGATTTATGCTGTTTCCAGGCACATAACTCCATCCCCTACCAAAGCATGTACACAGAGGAAGTCATGGAAACAGTATAAAGCAATGATGAGGTCCTAAGATTTCCAAGATTTCAGTGCTGAAATGGCTTTATGTTCACTCACAATTGAGGACACTAAGGTGCAGGCTTTATCAGATAAGATAGAATGATTCAGTGATAGAATGGTTTTCCTCTATAAACTTTGCACCTTTGTATCCAAAGGACCACAAAATAAGATTTGGTGAAGCAAAATATGCTAAAAAGCAGTGAAAACAATAAATGCACAAATGTGTTAATCAGGGTGAACTACCAGTTCAATGTAAAATGGCTGAGCACATCAAAGACAGTTTTGCTCTTTTCCCTACAACCAACTACCTTTAAAAAACTATACTAAAGAGAAAAGGTGGGATTTAATACCTTCATGACTAGCTTAAACTGAGACTAAAGACAGCCAGGATTTTAGATTTAGAAACAACCAAAATTTTTCCATGTAGCTAAAAACAAAATCATACCCTATTTGATCTCTTGTGTTTTAAAATACACCATGCATTAAAACCACAAGGTATCAAATTTTCTTCAGTGGGCAGATACTTCTTAAAAAAAATTAGTTATTTACAACTAATTTAAAATTAGTTATTTTGGGGTTTTTTTGGGTTTTTTTCCCCACATGCCATGGGTAAATAAAACTGCTTGTCTAGGTGGCCTATCTGGGAAAACATAAAATTCGCACCCAGAAACCCAGAGACTATCACACATCTATCTCTTAGAGGCTACAGGACCTCAAGCAAATCCCTTCCTCATGTGGCCACCCAGGGAGCATCTGTGGCCTTGACCACCACACTCGAAATTTCTGGAAACGCTTACAGGGATGGACAGCAGGGAGCACTCCTCTCCAGAAAAATAATTTGCCATCTGTCACTCAGAATAAGAACATAGGACCTTCCCTTTTGAAAATCTGCGAATATGCTCTATGAGACACCAATATCACAAGGAAAAATAACTACACGATATAGTAAGGTACAACTTAGGACTTAGCTGTTGCCCGAATTTCATTAATTCAAAGTTCTTAAGAATGACTTTGCTATCCACACTCCAGCAAGTTTTTGCTAAAGTGAACATATGACTGTAAAAATGAAATGTTATTTGTGCTCATTACAATTTAGTACTTGTCTGCTATTTTAAACACAATTTTAGTCTTTATTATTATAACCAAAAACATCAAATAGAGATTAAGAAAAATACAGAACTATTTTAAAACATGAAAATAAGGAGCCAGATTTCAGTGATAAACTAACAGTATGGGAAAGAAAGAAACCAGGTAAAAGGTAAGCAAGAAATTCGTTACGACAATCATGAACATTCACTGCAGTATAATTAATTTACAGCCAAAACACTTCAGTAAAGATACTGGAAAGCTCAATTGTGTTGTGTTTGAAAAATTAAGGATTAAATTAAAAATTTAATAAAATTCAGGGAAATGAATAAATATGTTTTTTCAAAGACAGAAAAATAGCCAGGCTCAACTAGAGTTAAAATATAACACAAAGGGAAAACAAGACAGCCTACTTAGGGGAAAGAAAGTTATGGTCAAATTGGTAAAGTCGAAAAAATTTTTCTGAAGACTTCTTGCTGGCTTCCCTTTCCTGTTTTGCTTCCCAATACATTATATCTCTTAGAAAAAAATCACTGTTATCCTAACAATTATTAGAGACCTAAGAATTTCATTTCATTTCCTGCCACTTAAAACCAAGGAAAAAGGATTTTAAGCGCAAGGAGGTGTGCTAATCCCCACCCAGACATGAGGGCACACACCCTTCCACTTCAATGAAACACAATCTTCTCTCCCGTTCATAAGGAATGCCACAGAGAAAAAGAGGCGCTCATAGAAATGGGATCCTCACACAAACCTCAATGTTCATTACATGTTTATAAAATCCTCACCCTGAAGGGAACAAGAAAAACCTAAACCCACACAAACAGACTATTTCATTTTATTATGGAAACAGCAGGAAATGGCAGCAGGGTACCTGATAAGCTCAATTAGCAGGAGGATGAAATGAAGTGATGACGTGCCGTGATGACCTCAGAGATTAAAGACGCAACTCTCCAGCTGGTGAGACTGAGACTGCCACCACAAACAGACACCCCCGCCACCTGCTGCATGGCAGCAGGCCTTATGCAAGCAGACCATCAGTTCCTCCTTACAACATGTAGAGCCCCGAGTTGTGTCTTATTTCACTCTGCATATAACTGCTTCCCCACGAACAGAGGCCAAAATTAAATTCTATATAGTGACTCACTCAGAACAGGCACTAAAGGTAAACTAAAGCACTCATGGGCCAATCACAGCGATGCGACAACTATCACAACTAATCTCTTCACAAAATAAAAGTTCACAACCTTTTTAAACTCCACGGGGTTCCCTAAGGGAGGCAACAGTAAACACTTTGGGCAAATCTTACATATAGCACGTTGGTGAGCATTCGGTCCCTTAGATACATGTGTTAGTTACCAAGAATCATGTTATGAAGCTTTGAAGGTTGTCTTTTTATATACTGAAGAATGGAACCTGTAAGCTAGCAGTCAGCGAGTGGGATGACAGCTGACTAGGTCTGTGTCCCATGATGTTTGCACAGGTGCCCCCCACCCACCCACACACACTCACTCACTCACACTCCCCACTGTAAGTAATGTGCAGACACAAGTTTGGATACTCAAGGATGAAACCTTGAGATTTCATACTGGACAGTCAATAACACGGCAATGAATACACACAACTGTCTGTTTGCATGCCTACTTTCTAGGCTAGAACCATACTTCCCAGTAAAAGGAACTTTTCACCATCAACACCTCTTCCTGAAGCAAATTCACCAAGCTCCCCATGTTGATCTTCTTTAAAAAGTATTTGGTAGCTAGCTGGGGTTTCTTTTTCATTACAACTTACCTCCCAGGCTACTTCATTTGCTTCCTCCTGGGTCAGAAGGAATTCCAGAAATAGGAGCATGTAAAATTTATAAGTGACTCAAAACTTACTTGGCTTTCTGAATCCATACACAGTAGTCTGAGATGTAAAGATCATTCAGAATATAAGCAGGGTCGTTTTCCTGAAAAATCTTGTGAACATCCAGTAGACACTTTAAAACTGCACTTTTACCTAAAGAAAATTAAAAAAAAAAAAAATCTAACCATTCTTAAAAAAAACCACCTGATTATCTTAAACTGAGAAATTCATATATTGTGAGTTAATATATTTATTTGTAGCAGTTCAGAATCTTAACCATGATTTTATAGACTATTTTTAACATTCTTTTATTACATGAAATCTTATCAATACTATAAAGCCCAAAGCTCTTTACTTCTTTCATTAAGAATTATGAGTGGGGGCGCTTGGGTGGCTCAGTCATTGAGCGTCTGCCTTCAGCTCAGGTTATGGTCCCAGACTCCCGGGTCCCAGACTCAAGCCCCACATTGGGCTCCTTGCTCGGCGGGAAGCCTGGTTCTCCCTCTCGTACTTCCTTTGTTTGTGTTCCCTCTCTGGCTGTGTTTTTATCAGATAAATAAAACCTTAAAAAAAAAAAAAGGAAAAAAACAAGAATTATGAGTGGGATGCCTGGGTGGCTCAGTGGGTTAAGCATCTGCCTTCAGCTCAGGTCATGATCCCAGGGGCCTGGGACCGTGTCCTTATCAGGCTCCCTGCTCAGCGGGGAGTCTGCTTCTTCCTCTGCTTGCGACACCCCTAGTGCACTTGCTCTGACAAATAAATACAATCCTAAAAAAAAAAGAACTATGAGTAAACCTTATGCTCTATTTTCTAGAGCTGTTAATTGTGGTTACTATAAAAACACTAGTAAGACGAAAAGAGGAAAGTTTTCCTCACGAAATGAATATTTAAATGCACCACAGTTTTAATTATAAAATATTCTTCTAATTTAAGCTTTCAAAACACCATGAAAAAATTATATTCTGGTTTTTAAACGTCTTTATTTTTTATGTCAACGTTTTTTGTTAAGGAATTATCTGGTACTGAAGTTTTTGCACCTTAAAGAACTGAAGAAAACACAGACTGAAAACTAAAATATCACAGCACTCACTCAGAAATAAGCTGACAAAATCACTTGGAAAAAAGCCATCAAGTACTAAGGTCTTGTTCAATCTAATTACTTCCTCCTGGTTGTTAAATGAACCTAATTTTAATCCCAACGAAAGCCTCCAAAAGGAACCTTTGACAACTCAACAACAATTCCCGAGGTGTCCGGAACTTCATGACATTCCCAGAAATGTACTGACTGTAAGGCAAATTACTAAATCTACACTGGCACCACTTCCTTTGATCAGTAAAACACAGCATTCTCAGTTTAACAGTTCCATTCTTAGCTTTACAGTCCCCAAACATAAAAATACCGTATATCGATTTCCTGAAGATATTGGACGTGCATTCATCGCCATCTCCCACTTGACTTTTCAACATGATAAAAGAATCACAAGCTAGATAATGACATTGCGAGGTGCCGAAACTGTTGCCACTAAAATGTCAACACAATTAACATAAGAAAACACATTTCAAAAGAACAGGGGCTTCTGTTTTATTTTTTTTTTAAGATTTTATTTATTTATTTATTTGAGAGAGAGAGAGAGCGTGCACAAAGGGAGAGGGAGAAGCAGACTCCTTAATGAACAGAGAGCCTGACTTGGGACTCCATCCCAGGACCCTGGGATCATGACTTGAGCCGAAGGCAGATGCTTAACCAACTGAGCCACCCAGGCACCCCATGTTTTAGAACAGTACCTTGTAGCATCAGATTTGCAATTTCAGTATTTTAAGAACAAACGAATGAATGACACAGTTATCTTACACCCTCGCAATTCCTCTCATCCCAGGGCCTCATACTGCAGCCCTGAGGATTCCTCTTGGAAATGCCCCTCGTTGCTGCCCTTTCCCCCTACTCCCGGTACAACTCTCCTCACCTGCACTCTCATTACTTCGTGCCTGAATTATAAGATCTTCCTCCTCTCTCCCATTGCAGACTCTCTCATGGTAGTCCTCTGACACACTTCTCTGTGTGCACTGCTTTCCTCACGTCCCCGCCCCTGCACATGATTTCAAGGTCTTCTGCTCAACCAGCTCCCACACCCGGAGCTGCCTTTTCTTCTCCACTCCACTTAATGGCATCGCAGCCTGCCTTCATGGCCTAACCTATGACTTCACTCTTCAGGAGGCCTGAGCTCACCTCCTAGGCTTTACTGAACGCTGCAAAGGAACATGGAAAGGAAACAGGTGATCCTCCCCAGAGCCTTCCTGGTTCCTTTCACGGAAGCAGAACCTGAGGTTCAGGGTTGTAAGATACTCACAAGATCCAAATTCTGAACCAACAGCTCGTGGCTAGCCACTGTTACTACACTACCCAGATGTTCTTGGCCCATTTTGTCGCCAAAAAATTCGATTATTCCCGAGTTAAAAATTAAGTTCCAAGCAGGGGCCATGCCTTTTTCAAAAATTTTAACTATGTGGCTTCCTCACATGCAGATGGGAAGAATGCCAATAAAAACCCCATTGCTCAATTGGTTAGAGAAACAAATACTTAGAAGGCCTAAAACTACATTTGGTTAAGTCAAGAGCAGAACTGTGACTATCAGAGTGACCCATTTGTATCAAATGACTAGGATGGACGCCCCACAGCAGGCCTATTTTCTTTACAAAGTATGTAATGTTGAAGGCAGAATTTGATGACAGGAGGCAGGAAATATAATCAAAACTCACAGAAGTGATGAAACCAAGTTAGCCATGTTATACCAAGAGAAAAAAAACCAAGGGAGAACTAACTAAAGGGTAAGAATTTCTTGAAGTTTTAATTGCCAAGAGAAGAAAATGCCAAGGCAAGCATATGCCAATTTGTTACTTTCTCTCTCTCTCTCTTTTTTGGGGGGCAGAGTCTAGGGAGAGGAGTTTACTTTTATAATCACTCACTTAAAAGTTTTAAAATAAGTCATTTAGCAGAAAATGCAGGATTTGGAGCAAGACCTCACAGCAAATAACTGAGTGAAGAAAAAGGGGAGATATGCTGGCTTGAAGGACAGTGAGAAAGGGAGCAAAAAGGAGACTTAAAATGGGGTGGGTTCAGAAAACAACAGGAAAAGATCATTTGGTTGGAGCAGGTGGTTCAAGCAGGGAAATGGGGAGGAGTAAGCAGGTGAGGTAGGAGGAAGTCAGAGAGTGTCAACGGCTGGGGTGACAGGTGTAAGAAAGATGAGGTATGAAGGCCTAAACACAGCTGTGGACAGCAGGGACTTTTATTAAGAAGGGTATGGAAGTAAGGTCATATGTTTAATGAAAACCCAAGGTAACCATTACCCTAATGAAATTACATAGCTTCCCTTAGCACACATGCCTCATGTAAGATTGTCCCCTTGCTAAGGGTCACAGGCAAATTCACATCTTCACTATTGCCAAAGAATAATAAGAAAGGTCAAAAATAATCATCTTTTTAATTTGAAGAGAAGTTACATTTGTAAGTTTTGACTCCTACTTACTTTACAAAAAAAAAAAAGACAAATACACATAGGAAAAAAATCCTTAAATATATTTACACCCAATTAGTATTAACATGTGTCTCTACATTCACTGAAAAGTATCTAAGTGACTGACATGTACCCAGCACTGTTTTACATGTGGGATTACAGTTGCTTTCTCTTCTTTGTATTTCCCCTCTTTTCAAGATTTCCCCACAATAAACATTTATTTGTTTAACAAAAAGTTAGACACACTCAGCTACACAGCCAACCCTTGAAATATTGGCAAAGAATGCTAAAAAAATTTTAATTCATATTTAAATTTTCTTTAAATTGTAGTTTTTGAACAACTGAGAAGCAATATTTAGATCAGGTAATTTTAGAAAATCACATGCAAGGCAGTTTTGAAAGGGAAAGTTGTGCGCTCTTGGAAAACTGTGTTTTCACTGTATGTATCATTCAAACTATTTTCACAGTATGCTATGTGACAAAAAAGGTAAAGGATAACTAGGCTACTGGCAGATGACCATCTAGATAAATTAAGTACATTTAAATCACCCTCTCCCCAACAATGTGTATTGTTCCCCAAGGTCATACCTGGGTCTCTTTTGTTCCCACTAAATCACCATAGAGGATGAAAGCCACACAGCCAGGAGACTGGTGAGCCATGCAGGTTTTTTTAGTCTCTTTTGTACTGACTGTTCTTTCTCTCGGGTTGTCAACCACTTATCTAACAGCTATCAGCAAAGAAAAAAACTGGCCTTGCTCCAAGCTGTCACGTGGCCACCGGCCAGCAGCCTTCCCGGACTCAGAACACCTGGCTCTTGTGGGGCTTTACCCAGCAGGCTTGGCATGGAACATACAGGTATAAAAAAGACTGCTCAGGCATAAATCTGAGGACATTTTCCCTGTTCCATGACACTGCAGGAAAGTGACCGTTTTCAGCCAGTTTGCTGCCTGGTCAAAGCAGGAAAGAAGAAGGTGCCTCGCACAGTAGCCGCGGTAAGTGTTCTCACCCACAGCAATGCACCGGCAGGCCTCTCCAAGATGTTACATCTCCAGAGTTAGGGATTCTCCAGATCGATTTGGTCTTTGCGTAAGCCAACTGTAACCACAGAAGAAAGGCTTCTGGGACCCCAGATCTCTTGTTCACTCACGAAGGCAGTTTAAAGTTAGTATCCTGGTATTATAAGTGACAAGTGCCAAGAATAGTTTACCTCAGGGAAAATGACTGTACAGTAACAACACAGAGAAACATAACAACAACATAAAGAAAAATATGCGTGCCAGTAACAAGCAGGTGGGCAGTAAGCCGTATTTAACACATGCTCTGGTTACTCCTTTTCCAGCTTTCCTTTAAAGAGAAGGCAACTGGGGAACCTGGGTGGCTCAGTCAGTTAAGCGTCTGACTTAATCTCAGCTCAGGTCTTGATCTCAGGGTTGTGAGTTCAAGTCCCACGTTGGGTACCAC
This sequence comes from Spilogale gracilis, assembly GCA_004023965.1. Classification (NCBI taxonomy): domain Eukaryota; kingdom Metazoa; phylum Chordata; class Mammalia; order Carnivora; family Mephitidae; genus Spilogale; species Spilogale gracilis. The sequence goes on from PITA01026336.1 coordinate 16,561, forward strand.
GCTGGGGATGGAGCCCACTTACAAAGAGAGAGAGAGAGGAAGAGAAGGTAAATTAAGAGCAGTATTCTCCTGTTCTGGACTGATGTGGCATTTCAGGCTAATGGATCTCAAAACAGAGATGAGACTGAGCTACTGTAAATCAGAATCCACAGGCGATTTGAAATTTTCCTACTGGCAGATCAGGTTTGGCAATAATGTCTTACCGACAGACCAGCTGATGGTTGGAAGCCCTTAAAAAAATGGCTCCCCTCACTAAGAAATTATCAGAATGGTGGATTTTTTTTTTTTTGCCAACATAAAGAAAAATAGTATAAATTGCTAACTCTGTATAGTAAGAGCTAAATTTTCTTTTCAAGTCCTGATACATTATAGCTGCTATGTGGCTGTGGTTTTCTGGGCAGCTGGTTTTACTCTTTAAAGTTTTGAGCTATGTAAGACAAGGAGCCAAAAGGAGTAAAGGAAAGAGAAGTAGCTATTTAGAATACTTGAAAGAAAGCACTGCTTGGTCTTTATTTATAAATTCAACTCAAAATAAAAGCCAACACTGCTATCGTTTTAAGATGCTAGATATCAGTTAGATTTCTGGGATTTTGATGAGACCACAATATCAGATAACTTATGAATTCCTTCTAACACTAATTTTCATAGATTATTAACCATAAAAACAGATGATAGGGTAACAAATCAAAATTAAGAGAATCAAAGTGTGGTAATATCCTTCAACACCAGGTCCTGTTAGGAAGCAGCTTAAAGTCAAGACCTTAACAATTAACACAAACATACATTAAATTCAGCTTTATGAATGCTTCTCAAACCATTTCACTATTTGTTTATCCTCAAATTCCTCATACCGTTATTTAGGCTCTTACATTTCACAGTTGTAATAAGAAACACATATGAAGCAATAAGAGTTGCTATTTTAAGCACAAATTCATGATCCTGTATCGATTTTTTAAACATTTTTAGTTATTAGTATTACATTTTAATATTATAGCCACAAACAAAATTAACACAAAGCAAACAAACTTCATAGATGTCCCCTTTGCCTAGAATGCATAACCTCAAGTCCAACCCCAATTCACCTTCAAGTCTCAAATGCTTCTAGAAATGGGGTCCCAACTCTCCCTCCAGCTGATTTGGGTTCTTTCATAATGCCTGGCACACACATGTAATATGAGAGTTAGTAGTTACCCACTTGCTCTGAACTGAGTACTTTCCACACATTAAATCTAATTTAACCCCACCAACTAAGTACTTCCTTGCTGGTTTCATAATTGAGAAAAGTGAAGTTCAAGGATATGGAGCTGGCCAAGATTCATGTGGCTATGAAGCAACAGTCAGGGCTTGAAAATAAGTCCTTCTGCCTCCCAGCCACTATGCAATAAATACTGTGTCAATATTTATCACCTGGTGTGGCAAACTCCTGGACAGGAAAGAATATAGTGGCTCTTCACCTTTCTTCCCTCATCTAGAACAATGTCTAGCAACTTGTAGGATCCTGTTCAATAAGGCTGGTTGTTAATACAGTCTAGAGTACATAGAGCCTAAGTTCAGAAACACTTGGTCCAATTGCTCAGTTTAATGTCTAGTTATAACACCTGTGTGATCTATAGATTTACCTTGTGCCATGACAAATGTGGAATATACAATTTGTCTGTGCCTTCCCTTATTATGTCTATTCCCTGACACAAAAGAACGTTAACTGTGCCAACTTGCTTACATCACTACACCATCAAACGTTCAAATAATGGATTTAACCCAAGGCTACCTTTTGCCTTTTCTGCTCTAACAATTCCTGTAAGGTTTGCTGGTTTCGAAGGACAGCCTTGACATCAACTCCATTTGCCTTAAAGTCACCTGTCAAAGTAGTGGTTGCTTCAGTCTAGAAATACACAGCAGGATGTCATCAAAACCGTGTAACGGTAGCATAACTAATTTCAATTTCTTTTCAAGAGCTGGGCACCCAAATTCAAGACAGAACATTAAAAAAAAAAAACACCTATATAGTAAGCACAAAGGTAGAAAGGTTAAAAAAACTAAAGATTCATGGAAAACAGCTCTGGAAACCGTTGCAATCTAAACCTGGATTTAAAAAAACAAGGAGTGTCTGGCTGGCTCAGTTGGTTAAACATCCGACTTTTTTTTTTTTTTTTTAAGATTTTATTTATTTATTTGACAGAGAGAGATCAAAAGTAGGCAGAGAGGCAGGCAGAGAAAGAGAGGGAAGCAGGGTCCCCGCTGAGCAGAGAGCCCGATGTGGGGCTCGATCCCAGGACCCTGAGATCATGACCTGAGCCGAAGGCAGAGGCTTAACCTTCTGAGCCACTCAGGCTCCCCAAACATCTGATTCTTGATCTCAGCTCAGGTCTTGATCTCAGGTTGTAAATTGAAGCCTCACACTGGGCTCTATGCTGGGTGTGGAACCTACTTTTAAAATACATACACACACACACACACACACACACACACACACACAACACACATACATACAGTGTTTAAAATTTTGTAATTCTGCAGGTAAAATTTTACTTCAACTGTTCCACCTGATGAGTATAGCATGTATTGCAATATGTGGTAGCTCCACTACAAATTCATCTTATTGCTTTAATTAAGACAACAAGACTATTTTTCCAATAGATATTAGTTAATATTCACAGTTCGACTCTTCCTTTGGATTTAGCTTAGTTTCAAACTGGGAAAAGTAAAATTGTAGGCAGAAAGAAGTCACAAAATGAAGTCAGAAAGAAGAAATATATAGGAAGAAAGACAACTGAATTCCTCAAGTCATTCATAAAAGGAGCAAAGCCAACCCAGTCCAACCAGCCTTATGAGTCCCTTTTGACACTTTGATATACTGATGAGGATGTCAAGGGAGAAGAACCAGCCCTTTTAAAAGCCTCCTTGGGGCGCCTGGGTGGCTCAGTGGGTTAAGCCTCTGCATTCGCCTCAGGTCATGGTCTCAGGGTCCTGGGATGGAGGCCTGCATCGGGCTCCCTGCTCAGCAGGGAGCCTGCTTCTTCCTCTCTGTCTGTCTGTCTCTCTACCTACTTGTGATCTCTGTCAAATAAAAAAATAGAATCTTAAAAAAAAAAGCCTCCCTGTATTACAGTGAGTGTATGTTCACTGCTAAATGATGTACACATTGATAAAACGGAGTTATGCTTCTTTACATTTTAATCAATGTATAGCAAATATAACTTAGTACAAATGATTGGGTATCCATATCTACATGGAAGTTTACTGTGCGTTAAAAGGTTACATGAGAATTTTTTTTAAAGGATTTTTATTTATTTGAGAGAGAGAGAGAGAGTGCGTGCGTGCAGAGGTAGAGTGGGAAGGAGAAGCAGACTCCCCACTGAGTGGAGAGCCCAATGTGGGGCCCAGGACCCTGAAATCATGACCTGAGTTGAAGACACTTAACCAACTGAGCCACCCAGGCGCCCCAAGAATTTTGATTATGAAATTAAGATCTGGTCCCAAATGCTAAAAAGGCTAAAGAAAGATCAATAAAAAACCCCACATATACATAATCTTTGTGCAGTTGTGGCTAATTTCTCTACAATGTAAAAATGGTAACTATTTGAACTATTCTGTGTAGAACAGTTACACAGCCCATGGTTGGTCACGGGGGTCACACTTGCTCCTGGTGTTCAGTACTTAATCTGAATCTGTTTCCATGTGTTCACAGGGGGAAATTCTTAAGAACTGCTATGGGAAGGAAATGAGACAATGACCATGTAAACACTTTACAGATGACAAGGGAAGAAGGACAAGAGGTGAGATGGGATTGAGGCCCTTAGCTGCTTCTCCCTCACTACCTGAGAAGCATCTGCCCCCATATTTCTTCCTTCTCCACACCACTGCGGGCATCCCTGTTCAGAACATACTATCTGCCCCTAAACTACTTGGCTTCAGGTAAGAATCCTGGTTTCCTCTCTTGTCTGTGCCACTAATCTCACCCCTCCTTCAGTGACTCTATCCTCTGACTGCTGGATGAATCTGATTTCATGAGCCGATCACAGACCAACACCACATTCTGCATTGGTCCCTCAGCGACTAAGGCCTAGTCTCTTCAGCAAGGCACTGCAGACCTCCACAATCCTGCCTCAACACACCATTCACACCTCTTCCCCACAGTTCCCCTTCACACCCCAAGTCTTCCAGACAAACTAGAGTACTGGCCATTTCTTGGACCTAACTCTTATTTTCCTTTACCTGCTTTTCCTTACCTTCTACTTTCTCAAGGAAAAACTTCACTTCTTTTCTAAACCCTATGCATTCTTTAAGTAATAACTACCACGAAGCCTTCCTCATTAGGCCTCTGTCGTTTGCTTCTTCATCTCAAGCCCTCACTTCTTCTCAAAAGCGCCCTACTGGGGTCACAGGCACGTATGGTCCCGGAATCCTGTGACTCATCCCGTCTGTCCTAACCAGGTTCTGGCTGACAAGAGCAATACAATGTAAGTGGAAAGAAGAGTAAGGCTTCTACCTTGTTTTTCTTTTTTGTTTTTTAAGGTTTCTGGGCATAGTTACTTAGGTTTTGCAAGATACTCTTACCTCTTTCTGCAATCTACTCCTGGGACACACAAGCTGGGACCAAAAGAGCAGAGGTCTGGTGCAAGCCCTCAGTGCAGCTGGAAATTGGCAGGGGCAAGAGGGTACAAGAAAAACAGGCTGGTACTGGGAATGCTTGAGAGTCAAAATAAAAAACTTAGGCACCATGCCATAGCTCTTAGGGCTTTAATTACCACCTCTACTTCATTATTAATACTTTCACTTTTGATAATTTTTTTCTTAAAGATCTTTGCTCTCTAATTCTTTTTAGGTCCCCCAGACTGGCAATGCTACCAATCCACATGGCACCAACAGGCTACAAATGGGGCATGTACGTCTCCAGCTCACACAGGCCGCATTACTCCCGACTGTCTTAAACCCTGCCATTGTCACTCACCCATCCGTTTGAAAAAGAGGGCATCACAAGTCACTTCCCCTAATGTTGAGGGAGTACTCCTATGGCAACCAGCTAGATCAGCTACATCATGTGGAGGAGAGGAAAAAGCTGAAATGATCCCCGTCAACACTGGCCAGTATTTGGGATGGAAGGCAGCCAAAGACCTCCACTCACTCTTGAAAGTCTTCCTTCCAACCATATGTATGTAGAGAGAGAGAACAAGGGTAGGCACATTTTTTCTGTAAAGACCTAGAGAGTAAATATTTCAGCTCTGCAGGCCACATGTTTCAACTGCTCAACTCTGCTATCATATTCCAAAAGTAGTCATAAACAATATGTAAGCAACCTAGCATGAATGTATCCCAATAAACTTAATTTACAGGCATTAAAATCCAAATTTCATATAATTTTTTTGAAATTCAGGGGTGCACCCAGGCGCCCCTGAATTTCATATAATTTACACTGCATCATCACACACTATTTTGATTTTTTTGTTCAAGTTTAAAGATGTAAAAGCATTTCTGGCTCACAGGTCATACAAGATGCATTTGGACTTGGCCTGTGAGTCCAGTTATTTTCCTAAGGGACTTTCTCATTTGTATCTTGTAAATACTCATATTTTCTACCTTACCTTTGTCTTACCATTACTATTACATAATAAACTCCTTAAAAGCAAAGGCCAACTCATATATATTCCTATAACTCTTTGCTGATTCTGCTATGATGCCTTGCACAGGGAAGAAATTTGATTTATGGGGGCACCTGGGTGGCTCAGTTGGTTAAGCAACTGCCTTCGGCTCAGGTCATGATACTGGAAACCCAGGATCGAGTCCCACATCGGGCTCCCTGCTCGGCGGGAAGCCTGCTTCTCCCTCTCTCACTTCCCCTGCTTGTGTTCCCTCTCTCACTGTGTTTCTCTCTGTCAAATAAATTTAAAAATATTAAAAAAAAAAAAAAGAAATTTGATTTATGTATGTTGCATAAATGTCTCCAGTTTGTGATTTTCCAGTATTAATTCCTATTTAAAAGAACTCTAAATTGTAAGAATATAATTCTTCCATGTTTTCCAGATAACTTATGAAGTACTATTCAATGAACTTCATCTAGGCCTGTCGCTATTACTCTGCAACAGGACCTTGATTCACTAGGGTTAAATAAAATTTTTCCTCTTTGTTCTCCCAAATTTGTCTTAAATATATACAATTTTCTGCCTTTATCCTCTTTACAAAAAGTAAACTTAAAGTTATTTCCTTAAAAGTTCCAATCAGT
>PITA01026337.1:0-23016 GCA_004023965.1 Spilogale gracilis
TTTTTTTTCTGTAAGATGGAAGGGATAAGGATGAGAAAGAAAAGGAAAAGGAAGGAGGAAGAAAATTGTATATATTGGTTAGATGTGGAGAAATTGAAACTCAGCTGTTTTGTTAGTAGGAATGTAAAATGGTGCAGCTGCTGTGGAAAACTATTCGGTATGTCCTCAAAAAGCTAAACTTAAAATTGATATTCAAGCAAGCAGTTCTATTTCTAGATATATGACCAAAAAAAAAAATGAAAACAGGGACTGAAACCTACTTATACATCAGATTGATGGCATCATTATTAATAAGAAGTCAAAGGCTAGAGGTGGCCCAGGTGTATATCAATGGATGAATGGACAGACAGAATGTTTTTTTATCTGTTTTATCACAATAAGAAAGGGAAATGTTTTGCATTAATGTTCTGAATATGATTAGTAAAATGTCAGAATATATGTAGACATTGAGAAACAAAAAGAAAGTGCCATGGAAACAACATTCATCCCCTGACAGATGAGTAAATAATGGAGTTGTATACATATACAATGGGATATTTTTAAGCCATAAAAGCTGAGAAAAATGATGCCCTTTGTGAAAATATGGATTGGCCTCGAGGTCATTATTCTAAGTGAACTAAAATGGAAAAAGACAAACACTTGATGATCATACTTATACGTGGAATTCAAAAAATTAAGGGAAAATAAAAACGAATACCCAAACTCATAAGAAAACAAACTCATAGAAAGTAATCAGGCTTGTAATTACCAGAGACCAAGGGTAGGAGGAGGGGGAATTATAGAAAGTTAATCAAAAGGTGCACTCAGTTAAGATAAATAAGTACTAGGGAGGCAAAGTATGGCATGGCTATATGGTACATAGAAACGTTAAGAGAGTAAATCCCAAGAATTCTCATCACAAGGAAAAAAAAAACTGTTTTTTTTTTTTTTGTATCTATGTAGGAAGATAAATGTTAACTAACACAGTATTTGTTAGTCAAACATTGTTCTGAGCACTTTATTCAGTAATATATATCAATTATATCTCAACAAAACTGGGGAGAAAGAAAATGCATCTAAGCAGGCCTCAGCACTGGAAGTGGCCTGATGATTACATTTTCAGTCATTGGGTGACTGGTCATGAAACCACGGACACCATGGATTGCATAAAGTGCCCTTGTTTTTGCCCAGTGTTTTATTTTTTTTTTAATTTTTTAAAGATTTTATTTATTTGACAGAGAGAAACACAGCTAAGAGAGGGAACACAGCAGGCGGAGTGAGTGAGTGAGAAGCAGGCTTCCCACCAAGCAGAGAGCCCGATGTGGGAGTCGATCCCGGGTCTCTGGGATCATGACCCGAGCTGAAGGCAGTCGCTTAACCAACTGAGCCACCCAGGAGCCCCTTGGCCAGTGTTTTAAACTGAGTCACAGAAAGGATGAGCAAATTCTAAAGAAAACTACAGAAGGGACATGAAGTTAGAAAGGACTTTCCAACTGCAGAGGGGTCCCTGCAAACATGGGCTCAGAGTCGTCTTGTACATTTGGTGGTAGGGATTCATAGATGAAACGCCTTGCAACATGGCAGGACAGCTTGCTACATTTGCTATATGCCATAGTTTACTGGGCTGTGTTTGCTAACTTCTGCTCTTTAAAACTATTGGAAATAGGCTCCTCAGTAGCAACTGTATGTAGAATATCTGGTTGTTATCAACACTAAGCATGCATATGTATTATTTTTAAATGATGGTATTATTTAGATTTTGTACATCCTGACTCCTTTGTTTATTTGATACATTATAGACTGATGTGTCTATGTGATATGATGATGTAATGTTTTAAAACATAATTTTTAAATTATGGTGGGGTTTTTTGCATATAAAGGGTGCTTTGCTATGTTGTTTAATAAGATATGTAAATGAATTTTATTTATTGTTGGGAATTTTAAATATTCTTACCTAAATATTATATTTGGTTCTCATACAAAACACATGGTTAGACATTTTAAACTGTTTTTTGTTTGTTTGTTTTTTAGAGATTTGATTTGTTTATTTTAGGAGAGAAAGAGAGAGCATGAGAGGAAGCAGACTCCCCTGCTAAGTAGAGAGCCAGACTCTAGGATTCAATCCCCCAACCCTAGGATTATGATCTGAGGTAAGGCAGACACTTAACCCACTGAGTCACCAAGGCACCCATTGTTTTAAGCTTTTTAAATGTAGTTATGAGATAGTACAGGGACTTAACTCCTGTAAAGCCACTGATCTGAGGCAGGAGTTAAATGTTTCCATATGTTCAGAAACAAATAACTCCTCGGAAAGTGAACAAAGGACAGATGACAGCTGGGAAGGATTAAGTAATAATGGTTGTCTGGGAAAAATTAGAAAGAACAGTTTAGAGCCTGCTTGCACAAGTATTTCTGTTTTCCAGGAGCACTGAAAGAATGTCAACCATGAAGAAGGGTGTCCTGGGATTTTCTTGTGTCCACTGTAGAGTAAAGACCACAAGATAATGACCATGGGACTGAAGGATACTTCCCCCTTGCTGGGGGAACAACATTTCCCTTTCATGTCTGTTCTCTCCCTCATATACAAGCTATCTCTAATAACTCCTCCTGCTTCCTTTCTCTGGAGTTCATTGTTCATTTCTAATGACATTGAGACTCAAGGACCTGGTCATGGGGTACTGGTAATAGTTATGCTTGATTTGAATTATTTCATTTTATTTCAGCTTGGCGTGTTTTTACCCTCCTAAATATTTCCTTGTTTTTTTTTTTTTGCCCTTTGTAGCACAGTTTGGGTGGCCTTCCTTCCTTCTTTCCTTCCTTCCTTCCTTCCTTCCTTCCTTCCTTCCTTCCTTCCTTCCTTCCTCCTTCCTCCTTCCTCCTTCCTTCCTCCTTCCTTCCTTCCCTTCTTTCCTTCCTTCTTTCCTCCCCACTTCCTTTCTTTCTTTTTTACATCTAAAAAAATTTCCTCACTTGTGCCTATTGGTGATGAAAGACTTTCTAATATTTATAGTACTTATACACATTAGTTTCTTTATCTTTATTCATAACTTCAGAAATAAATTGCTACATTTTAGGGTCCTCTTTCGAAGGTGAAGAAATTAACTTTTTCTCTACTTCTTCCAAATCCTTCTGACTGCCTTTGTGTCAGAAATTCTTCATTATGTAGTCAATTCAAAAGAGGAGTCTCAGGAAGATTAATCCTTCAATCTTTGAATATTTGGGAACACCAGAGAGTTTCTTTATTATGTGAATGAGAATACTGTATGGCCTTGAATGTTGTGTGGAAGAAATCTGATTTTATTCCTTAGATTCTCTTTTTTTAAATCATCTTTTATTTTCTGTATATATTTTGTTTTTTAACTTGTTGGTCTTCTTTGTCTCCAGTAGAATATAAATACATATTGGTTTCTATATTTGTTTTGAAATTTATAGTGATTTTCAATATGCAGGATGAGATTTGCATCAATTCAGTGACTGTGTTATTTTATTTGTACATATTTATCTCTGTCACATTTGTCATGGAGACTACTTCAGGAACACCAATCATTTGATTTTAGGGACATTTTTTTCCTGCCATCTATCTTTATTACATTCCCTTTAAATATGCTCAGCTGATAGTCATAACATAACCTGTTTTATATGTGTTAAAACTAGCAAACTTGGATGGGGCTCTTGGGTAGCTCAGTTAGTTAAGCAACTGCCTTCATTTCAGGTCATGATCCTGGAGTCCTGGGATCCAGCCCCGGATCAGGCTCCCTGTTTGGTGGGAAGCCTGCTTCTCCCTCTCTCACTACCCCTGCTTATGTTCCCTCTCTAGCTGTGTTTCTTTCTGCCAAATAAATAAATAAAATCTTAAAAAAAGAAAAACTAGCAAACTTAGATTATGATTAATCATGTGAGTAGATGCTGCATAACATTCCCATGAAAGATATCTACAAATTTCAGATAATTTCCCCATTTTGAATGAGCTAGATCTATATTGTATTTCTTACATGCTATAGGTGATTCTGTTTCATTTTTAATTTCCTCTTTGTAATAGGTATGCATATATAAAACACACACACACACACACACACACATATATATATATATATATATACATATAAATCCTAACTTTCCTTTCTTTCACTTTTTCTTGTTTTCACAAATTTCCTTTAAAAATCTATCTTATGAGACTGGTATCATTTTTGTGTAACTCAGTTTCACATTTATGGGCTTGTAATTTAACCTGTACTTCATTAATGAATATTTTAAATCTTCTGATTCCTCTTGATATCTGTCAATGTAATTGTTTCATTGGCACATTATCTTTAATCTCTTGATCTTCAGACATTGTAGGAAAATGTTTGGAAATTTATTGTATTTGTTTAAATGATTCTTTATCAAGTATTTTTATTAGAACCTTTATTTAATTAGTAATTCATTTATTAGATTTTACCCTGTTTTTTTTGTGTATAAAAACTGCAGGTAAATTCTAAGTGTTTTATTTTTTTAACTCATTTTTGTTATAATTCTATCTTTTCTATGCAATGAGCATTTTTGAAAAAGTTTGGGAAAATGAACTGGAGCAAAAAGGGACTAAAATATTTTAAAATTTTTCTATTAACCATTTTTTCCCTAATCTGTGTTTTATTTTGAATGTATTCTTCTTTATTTTTGGAATCCCTCTGTGGTTGCACATCGCTTCTTTTGCCCCAAAGTTTTGTGTAGCTAATGACAAATTTTGGATGCTAATGTTTCCTGTTCAGCATTTGGAAGTTTTTTGTTCCTATTTTACTGACTCTGGTCAGGGACAGCATAGTTAATTTTGTTCTCTCCTGCTTCCTTTTTACTTTCAGGATGATTCTATAGGAGAAAAAGAAAACAACAAAATGAGGAAGTCCAAATTTTAAGGCAAAAGAAAGTAAATGGTCTCAAGGGTTGACTTGTGGAGCTCTGATCATCCCAATCTCTGCTATCTTGTGGTACACATCTGAATCCATGCGGGCATCCCTAATTCCTTTGTTCTACCTTGATTTATAAATATGTTATTTTGGGTTATTCATATCACATAACCAACATGGAGAGAAACTCTCACAGCCTTAGATATATGGGTAGATCTGTACTAACAGGTTGAACATCATCCCTTATTTCAGCTCAAAGTTTACACTATCAGATAGATTATTTATAATGTTCATTTGTGGCTGTTTTGTTATTTAATTTAACTGTGCTACTGTTTTGTGATTTTTAAGGAAGATACCAAGGGAAAATGATTTGATTTGTTCAACCATCTTTTCTGAAAATATTTTTTTCATGAAATGTTTGCAAAGAGTAGTTATGCAGAAACATAAATACATGATGACCTGTTTTTTTTTTTTTTTTTTTCTCTGCATTTCATGAAGCTTTTGCTGAGGAATTTATACCCTTCAGGCTTGTTCATCGTTTACTCATTTTTAAGAGTTGGTGTAAGGAAAATGAATAAGCAACATCCCATCAAATTTCAATTTTACATCAGTTCCTCTACTGTAGTCAAATGTTAGACTCTGGTCTCCTATTGGACTGCCTTAATGTGGATTCTCTCAGACCTGCATCCTGAAAACATTGACATATGCTGACCTGTTTAAATTTTTTTTTTGGACTTTTTAAAGTTACATTCAGTTAGCTACTGTATAGTACATAATTAGTTTTTGATGTAGTGTTTAGTGATTCATTAGTTAAGTATAACACTCAGTGCTCATCACAACACATGCCCTCCTCAATATGCATCACCCTTACTCCCTTGTGCTTCCCTCCTCTCCTTTGAAAATCTCAGATTATTTCCCACAGTCTAAACTCTCTCATGGTTCATTTCCCTCTCTGATTTCTCCCCCTTTAGATTTTCCTTCCTTCGCCTACGGTCCTCCATACTGCTACTTATGTCCCACATATGAGTGAAACCATATAATTGTCTTTTCTCTGCTTGACCTAATTCACTTAGCTTAATCTTCTCCAGTTCTATCCATGTTGATGGTGGGAATGCAAGCTGTTGCAGCGACTCTGGAGGTGCCTCAAGATGTTAAAAATAGTGTTTAATGATACCATTAAATATTGCTTCCCATCCAGCAATATCACTACTGGGTATTTACCCTAAAATACAGACATAGTGAAAAGAAGGGGCATATGCACTCCAATGTTCACAGAAGCAATGTCCATAGTAGCCAAAGTATAGAAGGAGCCGAGATACCCTTCAATAGATGAATGGATAAAGAAGATGTGGTCCATATTCACCATGACCTTTTTAATTTTTCATTCTGATAAGGTAAGTCACCAGTCAATGAACTGGTAAAATGGGATCAGAAGTGGATTAAGAAATGCATAGAGAGCTAGATCTTCTTCCTCTGTTTCTAAAAGACTGTCTAACAGCTAGACTCTTCATGTAAAGAACAGTACTGTATTTGCATCCCTATGATTAGGATCATTGTAGACATTCTTTAAGGCTTGCCTGCAGCAATATTGTAAGAAAAAATAAGTCCATGAAAAGCTAAGCCACAAGATGCAAAGCGTTTCTTACATCTGCATCTTTTCTTTAAAGTCTTTTAATTCAATTTTATTTATAAATCTTTTTTTGGAGCTGTTTTAGATTTACAGTAAAATTGAGAGCAAGACACAGACATTTCCCATCTACAGCTTGCCCCCACATATGCACGGTCTCCTCCATTAACATCACTTACCAGATGGTACAGTTTTTACCAAAGACAAGACAACATCGACAGATGATAATATCCAAAGTCCACAGTTTCTCTTAGAGTTCACTTTTGGTGCTGTATACCTATGGTTCTATATACCTATGGACTTAAATTAATGTATAATGACATATATTAACCATTCTAATGTTGCCCCAAATATTTTCACTGCCCTAAAAATTCTCTGGGCTCTGCCTATTTATCTCCCTGACATGAACTTCTGGCAGCTACTGATTATTGTCCCCATGGTTTTTCCTTGTCCAGAATGTCATATATTGGAATCATACAATGTGCACTCTCCAGGTTTTGTTTCTGTTTACTTTTTATAATCAATTTACAAACTGAAGGAAAGTGTGGCCACTTCCAAGTGTGGGCAATTATGAATAAAACTATTATAAACATCTGTAGGCACTGTATTACTTTGCATTCAGTAATGAATGAAAGTCCCAATTGATCTACATCCTTACCAACATTTGGTGTTGACCTGTTTGGATTTTGTTCATTCTAATAGGTGTTTCAAGGGATCTCACTGATGTTTTCATTTGCATTTCCCTCATTACACATGATGTAGAGCATCATTTCATAAGCTTATTCGCTTATACCTTCTTTAGCAAGGGATATATTATGGTCCCGGGCCCACTATTCAATTGATCTAATCTACTGACAATTTTGATGCAGAATTTTAAGAGTCTTTTATATATTTTCAACAAGTGTCTTTTATCAGATATGTCTTTTGCATATGTTTTCTCTCAATCAGGTTTTTCTTCTCATTCTCTTGATACTACTTTTTGCAAAATAGAAGTCTAATTTTAACAAAATGTAGCTTATCCATTATTTCTTTCATGGATTGTGACTTTGGTCTTTTATCTAAACAAGCATCGCCATACCCAGGTCACTTAAGTTTTATGCCATGTGATCTTCTAAGAGATTTATAGTTTTGCATTTTATGTTTAAGCTATGACTGATTTTGAGTTAGTTTTTATGAAGAGTGTAAGTAAGGTGTGTGAGTAGATTCTACTCCTTGTTTTTTTGTTTTTTTGCATGTGGATGTCAAGTTATTCTAACATTATTTGTTGCAAAAGTATCTTTGCTTCATTATGTTTTCTTGTTTCTTTATCAAAAATTATGTGTCTATATTTATGCCAGTCTATTTCTAGGCTCTCTGTTATGTTCTGTTGCTCTATTTGTTCTTTTCATAATTAATTACTACTATAGTTTAAGGAAAGTCTTGAATTTGAACCGCATCGATCCTCTCATTCTCTTTCCTTTCAGTATTGTGTTGGCTGTGTGGGTCTTTGCTTTTCCATATAAACTTTAGAATCAGTTTGACAATCCCTACATAATAACTTGCTGGGATTTTGATTGAGATAGGATTGAATCTATAGATTAATTGGGAAGAACTATATCTTATTAACATTGAGTCTTCCTACCCATGAACAGAGCGTGTTTCTCCTTTTATTTAGCTCTTCTCTGATTTTGTTCATTGGAGATTTACAGATTTCTTCATGTAGATCTTAAATATACTTTAATAGACTTATACTAAAGTATTTCATTAATTTGTGTGCTAATATAAATGTCATTGTGGTTTTTAATTTCCAATTCCACTTGCTTATTATTCATGCATAAGAAAGTACTTGGCAGGCGCCTGGGTGGCTCAGAGGGTTGAGCCTCTGCCTTCTGCTCAGGTCATGGTCTCGGGGTCCTGGGACTGAGGCTCGCATGGGGCTCTCTGCTCCCTAGCCTGTTTCTCCCTCTTTCTCTGCCTGATTCTCTGCCTATTTGTGATCTCTCTCTCTGTCAAATAAATAAATAAATAAATAAACAAACAAACAAACAAAAAAAGGCACTTGGCTATTTTGTATTAATATTGTATCCTGCAATCTTGCTAAATTGCTTATTAGTTCCAGGTCTTTTCTTTTCTTTCTTTTCTTTTCTTTTTCTTTTTCTTTTCTTTTTTTGTTTTTGTATATTCTTCTGGACTTTCTAAAAGCCATTCATGTCATCTGAAAACAAAGTCAGTTTTATATCTTTCTGCTCAATTTGTAAACCTTTTCTTTCCTTTTCTTGCCTAATTGCATTAGCAAAGACTAGCAGTATAATGCCAAAAATGATGAGTGGTGAGACGGGGATGTTCTTGCCTTATACCTGATCTTAAGTGGAGCCCTCAAGTTTCTCACCATGATGTATGATGTTAGGTATAGATTTTTTGGTACTTTTTTAAATCAAATTGAATTAATCCATTCTATTCCTAGTTTACCTTGAGTTCTTATCACAAATGGCTGTTGAATTTTGTCCAATCATTATTTTTACATCTATTGATATCACATGATAATGATTTTTTTACTCTATTAATATAATAAATTACATTAATTGGATTTCAAAATTTTTAAAAGATTTTATTTATTTGACACAGAGAGACACAGTGAAAGAGGGAACAGGAGCAAGGGGAGTAAGGGAAGGAGAAGCAGGCTTCCTGCCCAGCAGGGAGCCTGACGTGGGGCTTGATCCCTGGATCCTGAGCTGAAGGCAGACTCAACAACTGACCCACCCAGACCCCGCCTAGATTTCAAAAGTTAAACCAGCTTTGCACACCTGGGATAAATGGTTGTGATTCATAATTATTTTTATACCTTGTTGGATTCAATTTGTTAATATTTTGTTGAGGATTTTTGTACCTATGTTCATAAAGTCATCAGTCTATAAGTTTACTTTTCACTCTCTCTGCTTTAATAATTTAGGGTGGCGTACTTGCTTAAATATGTCTTTGTATCTATCACTTCATGTATTCTCTTATAAGTCTTGCTTTCAAAGGTGTATTGGTAATCTACCTTTGCAGTGTGTGGAAAGAGCAAACAAGTATGTCGAACTGCTTGCCTGAAATCCCAAGTAGAAGAAAGAAATAAGACAGGTAAATAAACAGAAACAGTACAGATACATACACTGAGGCCTTCCATTAAAAAGAGTCTATTTTTTAAGGATCTTATGTGTTTTTCTTCCCCACCCCCTGGGAGTACCACTTTTAAATTAAAAACAAAACAAAACAAAAACAAAACCCATAAACCTGTGATGGTAGAAGAATTTTGGGGGGAAGAATCTATCATCCTGTTTCTCTAAGGCACTCTGCTAACTGCTGAGAATGAAGGCACTGTTTCTCTGTCTGTAGTGGAGCCTGGTAATTCTTTAAATCTCATTTCAATGGTTTCTTTTAAGAATCTTTCCCATACCCTTCATACCTGGTAAGGGAAAAAGCCTTACTGTCTTTGTCTGCAACATTTATTGTAACTAACCACAAATGTTACTTTAAAATTCATTCGCAAGTTCTTACTTTATGTTTGTTACTGATGCTGGGATGTAATAGTCATGAGAAACGGACCTTTTCTTACTTGTATGTTGTTTTCTTGTCCCTGCCAAAGGCAACATCTTTAATAATGTAGGCTCCAAAATAATGTGAAGGAATATTTTCAAACCTAGGACACATATATCTCTCGTGATGAATTCCTTTTTCCTCCAGCTTTATTGAGATGTAATTGAAATATAAATCATGTAAGTTTAAACTGTACAACACAGTCATCTGATACATGTATATATTGCTGAACGATTGCCACAATCTGTTTAGATAACACAGCCATCGCTTGACATAATTACATTTTTTGTATGTGTGCTAAGAAAATTTAAGATTTACTCTCTTAGCACTTTTTTTGTATATAATGGAGTGTTGTTAACCGTAAACAGTATGCTGAGTGTTAGATCCCCAGAACTTACTCATCTTAAAGAGGAAGTTTGTACCATTTGAATAACATCTTCCCATTTCTCATCTCCTCCCCAGCCTAAGGCAACCACAATTCTACTCTACGTTTCTATGATTTAGATCCCATATATGAGTAAGATCATACAACATTTGTCTTTCTCTGTGACTTATTTCATTTAATATAATGCCCTCAAAGACTATCCATGTTGTCACCAATGGTAGATTTGTTTCTTTCTCTTTTCAAAGTTGAATTTTATATACAGATATATGTACATATATAAAATGAATATTTATGAATGCATATAAATTTTATATAATTATATATACATTATATATAATTTTTATATCTACTGTATTATTGATATGATATATATTTAAAAAACAATTTACAATTAACAATGATGCTAGCTGTGGGTTTGTCATGTAAGACCTTTATTATATTAAGGTATTTCCCTTTTTTTTTTTTAAGATTTTGTTTATCTGACAGAAAGAAACACAGCCCAAGAGGGAACACAAGCAGCAGGAGTGAGAGAGAGAGAAGCAGGCTTCCTGCCCAGCAGGCAGTCCCATTTGGGGCTCAATCCCAGGAATCCAGAATCATGACCTGGCCTGAAGGCAGAGGCTTAACCACTGAGCCTCCCAGGTGCCCTGGTATTTCCCTTATATAACCAATTTATTAATAGTTTTTATCATGAAGTGTGTTGAAATTTGTCAAATCTTTTTTTTTTTTTTTTTTTATCTACTGAAAGGGTCCCATAATTGTTATCCATTCTCTTAATGAGGTTTATCATGTTTACTGGCATATGTTGAACTGTCCTTGCATTCCAGACATAAATCCCACTTAATCATGGTGTACAATCCCCTTAATGTACTACTGAATTGGAGTTGCTAGTATTTTGCTGAAAAAAAATCTTTATAAACATTTATCAGAGATACTTATCTGTGGTTTTCTTTTCTTTTAGTGTTTTTATCTGCTTTGATAGCAGAGTAAGAGTAACTTCATAAAATACTTGGAAAGTCTTTCCTTCTTAATTTTTTAGAAGAGTTTGAGAAGGACTGGCACTAATTCTTTAAAGGGTTGGTAGAATTCTGGTAGAAACCATCTGGTCCTGGGCTTCTCTCATTGAGAATTTGTATTACTGTGTTGATCTCTTTAGTTGTCATCCATCTGTGCAGATTTTCTTTTTTTTTTTTTTTTTTTTAAAGATTGTATTTATTTGACAGAGAGAAACACAGCCAGAGAGGGAACACAAGCAGGGGGAGTGAGAGAGAGAGAAGCAGGCTTCCTGCCAAGCAGGGAGACTGATATGGGACTTGATCCCAGGTCTCTGGGATCATGACCTGAGCCGAAGGCAGTTGCTTAACCAACTGAGCCACCCAGGCGCCCCATGTGCAGATTTTCTATCTCAAGAGTCTTGTTGGTGGGTTGCAGGTTTGTAGGAATTTACTCATATATCCCGTGTTAATTGATTTGTTTTTCAAGTGTATAATTATTCAAAATGGTCTCATGACCCTTTGTATTTCTGTGATGTCAGTTATAATGTCTCCTCTTTCAGTTATAATTTTGTTCAGTTGAGTCCTCTCTGTTTTTCTCTTGTCTTGTTTAGCTAAAGGTTTGTAAATTTTCTCTTAAAAAAAAAAACACCTCTTAGTTTCAATGATTTGTTTTATTGTCTTTCTAATCTTTATTTCATTTATATCTGCTCTAATATTTATTCTTCTTTTCCTTCTTCTGTGGGCTGTTTGTTTTTCCTTTTCTAATTCCTTGAGGTATAAAGTTGTTTACCTGAGATCTTTGGGTTTTTGTTTGTTTGTTTTTTACTGTAGGCATCTATTGCTATAAGCTTTCCTTTTAAAATTGTGTTTGCTACATGTCACAAGTTTAGATATTTGTATTTGTATTTTTTTCTCAATATACTTTCTGATATTGGTTTTTATTTTATCCCTAATTCATGGGTTATTCAATTTTCAGCTATTTGTGCATTTTCAGTTTTCCTACTGTTACTGATTTCTAGTTTCATATCACTATGGGAGAAAAAGTTCCAGATAGGATTTCTTAAATGTGTTAAAGCTTGCCTTATGACCTGACAGATCATTTAACCTGGACAATGTCCTTCTGCATGTCATAAAAATATATACTGTGGTGGTGTTGGATGGAATGTTCTGTGTATGTGTTAGGTCCATTTGGTCTGTAGTGCTATTCAGGTCCACTCTGTCCTTATTAATTTTCTGTGTGGATATTCTATCCAGTGTTGAAAGTGGGGAACTGAAGTCCTCTGCTATTATTATATTATGTCCATTTCTCCTTTTAGACCTGCTGATATTAGTGATATACACACCAATATCATAATATTAAGATATATGAATTTAAGTATATATTTCCCCTTACCAGTAAAGTACTCTTTACTTTTAATTTGCTGTTGTTGTTTTTACTTAGTGGCCTTGTACTGCAACTTGAAGAACTCCCTTTAGCATTTTTTTTTGTAAGGAATGTCTAGTAATAAACTCCCTTAGTTTTGGTTTGTTTGACAATATCTTTATTTCTCCTTCATTTCTGGGGGATATTTTGTCAGGTATAGCATTTTTGGTTGGCATTTTTTTTCTTCCAGGACGTTGAATATACCATCCCACTCTGTCATGGCCTGTAAGATTTCTGCTGAAAAATTCACTGATCACCTTAAGGAGATTCCCTTTTGTGTGATTAGTCATTTTCTTTTTGCTGCTTTTAAAATTCTCTTCTTGTCTTTGACAGTTAAGGTTTTGATCATACCATGTCTCAGAATATCTTCCTTAGGTTGATCTTGGTTGGGGTCCTTTGAGCTTTCTGTGTCTCTATGTCCATATTACTTCCAAGATTTGGGAAGTTTTTAGCATTTATTTATTTGTTTGTTTATTTATTTATTTGATTGATTTTGAGAAAGTGAGTGAGAGAACGAGCTGGGGAGGACAAAGGGGGAGAAGAGAGAGAGAAACCTCAAACAGACTCCCCACTGAGCAGGAGACCAACACAGGGCTTGATCCCAGGACCCTGAGGTATGATCTGAGCCAAAATACAGAGATGACCACTTAACCAGCTGAACCACCCAGGCATCCATCAGCTATTACTTATTTAAATAAACTTTCTGCCCTCTTTTCTCTCTTTTCTCTTTCTCCTTCTGGGAATCACATGATGTGAATGTTTGTTATCCTGGCCTCTCATAATTCATGCAAGATTTCTTTACTCCTTTTCCTATTTTTTTTTCCCGTTTCTCTAACTAGCTAACTCAAGCAATCTATCTTTGAGTTCACTGATCTTCGTATGACCAAGTCTATTTTTCACACAATTTATTGATTTTGTTTGTTTATTTGTTCTGATATTATGTTATTTAGTTCCAGAAATTCTGTTTGGCTTCCTTTCATTTTTTTTCTTTATTAAACTTCTTATTTTGTCCATGCATTATTTATCTTATTTCACATAGTTGTCTATTTGTATTCCCTTTTATTTCATTGAGTTTCTTTAAGGTGTTTATTTTGGATTTTTTTTTTTTTTGTCTGGCAGATTATAGATCTATATTCCTTTGGGGTCTGTTACTGGACCTTTATTAGTTTCTTTTGATAGTGTCATATTTGCCTGTTTTTTTATAATCTGAGTAACATTGCATTGTAGTCTGTGTACTTCAAAGAACAAATACCCTCTTTAGTCTTTAGACTGTTTTCAGAAGCTAAAGACTTTCCTATGTGCTCCACAGGCCGGGGGGCTACTTCTTGAGTTGCATCCATGCTGGCATGGAGCCAGTCACAAGGCTGCCCCTGGTTCTGCAGCAGTGTCCGTGACTGATTGACTTGTCATCTTGGGCTTAGGTGTGCATCGATCTATTTAGTCCATGGTTGGAGAAGACTGTCCACAGTACCTTGTCTAGTAGGGTGGAGCTAGGACAGGAATTTTCTTTAAGGTCCATAATTGGGTCCTCAGGCAGTGGGCCTTTTATCTGGTTCATAGCAAGTGTGGTTTTCACTAAGTCCCTAGAAGGGACTGGTCCTTGGGTGGGATTCTGAATCAACAGGACCAGTCCTTCATTGTGACTAAGAGAGATAGGAACTGCGCTCAGGGTTTTTCAGATTGTACAGGTCAATAGGGAAGTCCTAGCTCAGTTGTTTAAGCACCTGTCTTCAGCTCAGGTGGTCCTGGGATCAAGTTCCATATCAGGCTCCTTGCTCAGCAGGAAGCCAGCTTCTCCCTCTCTCTTCTGCTCCCCCTGCTTGTGCTCTCTCTCTCTTTCTTTCTTTCTCTCTCAGAGAAATAAATAAATAAATAGATATAGATAGATAAATAAATAATAAATAATAAATAAATAAATCTAAAAAAAAAAAAGATTGATGTGTATAAACCTGACTCTGAAGGCATGGATGGGTGTGTCACCAACCAGGTTCCTGGATCAGCTATATATATCCTTTCAGGATCTCCAGGGGCATGGATAATTATGTCTCTGACTGATCCCCTGGGTCAGCAATATTGCTCATGGACCATGGTTGAGAGGGTCTGGAGGTGAGCATAGGGCCTTTCAGGGTCACTGAAAATATAGATTCAATGGTCTGTTACTGGATCCCTGGGCTGGCAAGTCATGTCCAACTGAAGCTGTGATGAGATTGTAGTAAAGCACAGGGCCCTTCAGTATCTGCAAAGTTGCAACCAGAAGTGTTTCCTGCTGAATTTTTCTGTTAGCAGGACTGTATATGTATTACAGTTGATAGGAATTACATGACTCTTTCAGAATCTCTGGGGTTGCAGATGGGGGTGTCTCCCACTGGGACCCTGGACCTTAAGAACTGACAGCAGGCTAGTGTAAGAGGGCTAAAGCCATACATAGGATTTTTCAGGATCTCTGGGGACATAGACAGGGATTTCTCCTGCTCTGTCACTATTCCAGCAGAGATGCTTGTGGGATGTGACTAGTGGGAGCTGGAGCCACATATAGGACCCTCTCAGGGTCTCTGTGTGTTCAGTTGTGAGTGTTCCTACTCGTTCCCTCTTCCGGCAGGACTGTTGGCAGACAGTCTGTCTGACTGTCATACTGGTGCTAGGAAGGGTGGATCCCAGTCACCCATCCTTTTTAGAATCTACAGTCTGAATGAGTCTGAAGAACTTATCTCCAGGGGCTCCTTGACCATGTCTGAGTGGGGCTGGAGTTGGCTCACAGGTCACTTTAGAGTTCACAGCTGGTACAGAGGTCTGTATTTCCATTCCCTGATGCATAGGTAGGCATGACTCCTCTTGGATCTCTTGCTATATGGTGCTGATACCAGAACCAAAGCCAACAAGGCTATAGCCAATTCTTGAGAGGTATGGAACTATATCTAGGTCTATAGCCAAGATCATGGTTTGTGATTCTGCCACCTGGGAGTGAGCCTGCCTTCTCAAGATGTCTCTGCTTGGTCTTGCAATGAAACAGTAGTTTCATGATCTCCTATATGGATCTCAAATCTCCCCCATAGTACTTATGTTTATAGATATATACAAATTACTGTTGTTGTGAAGAGTTCTTCCAAGTATCTTGGAAGAAGTGTATCTTCCACTCATTCATTCTTTCTTCAGAAGTGCTTGATTTCATGAGTATGAATAGCCCCAACATTTACAAATAATGGACTACAATTTTTCATCCAATCCCTTGTTTGTTCTCAGGATAAAGTAAAAGATTACTCAGAATATGATTGCATTGGAAAATCAGGATTTTTCTCCCATTCATTTGAATAGGTTTTACTAAATTTCTTTAATTTATATTTTGTCCTCATTGCTTAAGACCACTATAGAAAAACATATGTTCATTAAAGGATTGTTGATAGAGCACCTACTTTCCTACTTTATACAGCTTCCCTTCTAGATGATAACTCTGCTCTTGTGGTTTACATTCTAGCAGGGGAAGATGGACAGTAGGCATAAAGTGAATAAATACACAAAGAAATTCACAAAACTAGATAGTATATTTGAAGGAGACAAATGTCATGGAATTGGAAAACTAGGGTGTAAATCAGGGAAGAGGAGAGAAGAAGTCTGACTGAAATTTTAAGTAAAATGGTTATGGTATGCCATTTAGAGAAGATGACACCTGATCAAAAACTTGGAGAAGATGAACAAGTGAGGAGTGATAACATCTGGGGATAGAGCTTTCCCAGTAGAATGGCCCTACAAGAGAAGTGTGCCTGGCACTTTTGGAGAACAGCGAGGAAGGATATGTGGTCCAGGAGACCTGAGGTGCCAGAAGAATAATACAGGATGTAAGAGGTGACAAGGGTATGGGTGAATGTGGCTTCTTAAACCATTGTAGGGAATTGGCATTTATTCTGAGTTAAATGTTACAGAATTGCTGGGTTTTGAAAAAGTAGTGGCATGCTGAATATTTATGTTTGAACATTGTCAGACTTGCAGTTGTGCTGAGAATGCTCCCATGTGGTATGGGGAGTGAATACCAGTTAGGAGGGAAGGCAAAACTTCAGGTGACATAGTGATGGTCATGATAACAGAGCAGTCATAGACCAGGTGGAGGAGCTGGATGCATATTGATGAAAGAAATGACGACATTTCTTACCAGTTTTGGATTTAGAGGGTGAAAGAAAGTGATGGGTCAAGGATGATCTCATGGTTGGTGGTCAGAACAATGAAAAGGAACAAAAGAATGAGGAGGCATTGCATTGGGGCAGGTGGCTGCTGGAGGAGGGAGTGTCGTACTCAGACCAGAGTTCTTCTTTGCACTTGGCATGATCAAGATATCAGAGATACCCAAAAGGCAGCATCTCAAGGAGAGGTATGAAACTAGGGTATACATTTGGCAGACAGCAAATATTTCCTCAATATAATTTTGGTATTGGAAAAAGATGGAAAAAAAAACTACATTAGTGGATTGAGGGTGACATCCATAGTTAAACATCATCTTATGGCAAAACAAAAGTCCTTCAGGGTAAGTGTGCATGGAAACAAAGCAGAATAAGAAACCATCTTCTTGTTCCATAGTTGTTTCTTATCTTCTTACATTAACCTTCAAAAACATACTTAAATATATTTGTATATACCTTATATTTTTTAATATATTTTTAAGATATTGCATACCTTAGTGTATTTATTGAAATGAATATATTTCAAGAATAATTTTAATAAGTGCATATGCATATGCTTTTCAGAATTTCCAAATGACAGTCATTTTCACTCATGAGAAACCTAAAGAAATAAGTGGGTTTAAATTCTAACAGTCACATTTTACTTCCTTCAACACTAAATTTCTAACTCAAATGATGCAAATTTTTTCTTCTATTGATTAAATATTATATTATGAGACCATAAATAAACTCTGGTGTTCTTTGTAAAATGGATTTAATATGAAGTGCATTCTGCTGCTAAATCTGGTAATAAATAAGGCACATGGTGAGATTAAAGCAATGACAGAAAGTGAGAAAACATGGTAGAGACAGTCTTGTGTACTGAACAATTTTTAATCTGCTACTATATCATTACATTGCATAAAATGGAAAACTAAAAAAGTTAAAAGTGTTTTTCTCAGTAAGGCAGTGCTCACTGTACTTTTTTTGGGTTCAAATCAGTGGATCGGGGATTGAAAATCTGTAAGTAGGGAATGTAGACCCTCAGATAACAGAAATTCCTTTTTGAAATCAAAGGTCTTTGTTTCTTTTCCATTGGTGAGGGTCTGTCCTGCCATATGCCATGGTCAGGTCATTTCTGAGGCAGAGAGGTAAGTGTATGGTGACATACAGTCATGCTTGTGATCCTAGCTCCAGTAGTTCCCCAGAATATGCCTCAGAGACCGCAGAACTGAATGATCCAAAGTAGCTAGAACCAGCAAAGAACAAAAGGTTTGAGAACATTCTGTCATGAAAGGTGAACCTGTCCCAGGGAAATGTTTGCTGGTAGTGACATTCCTTTCTATGCAGAGCAAGCATGCCTGATTTCTGAAAAGGGGTTAGTGCTTGAAATTTTCTTTGAGCAGAATGTTTGAAATCATGCAAGCTGGAGTGGCAAATAAGGCAAAACCATTCCCCACATGTAGAAAAATCAGCAGACGCTTTCAAACATATGACTTATGAAATGCCACAGCTGGGATGCTTTTTAAGCAGTGTGTCAAGCTATTACTCAGAGCACTGAAGATGTGGTTTTGCTTCCTGCTGTTTCTCTCAAAAGCAGTTGAAAAGAACCGACCTGCTACATTCAAAATGTGGAGAGAAACATTAAAAAATGGGACATGCTATTCAATCAGGAATTTCTCTGCTTTTATTGTAGCTGCAACCTTTGTTATTCGTCAAAATTACAATGAAAACACCGCCACTTAAGTAAATCATTGATGCTTGGTAGGACTCTGTGGCAGATAGAGAGGTTGGCAACATAGCACAATAGTGGAGAGAATATAAGATTTCAGGTCCAAAACTTGGATTGCAGAACTTGATCCATGAGTTTCTCATTAAGAGAAATAAATTTTACCACCTTTTAAATGGTGCATAGTAAGAACATAGACCAAGTAGTATAGGTATTTTTATGAGAAGTGAGAAAATATATGTAAATATTTATGTTCTAAATGTAAGCTCTCAATCTCTCATAACCATTAGGGTTACTAAAAAAGGGTTAAAAAATAAAAAATTTAAAAAAAGGTTGGTGAAAATGTGGAGAAAGTGGAATACATGTGCACTGTTAGTGAGAATGTAGAATGGTACAGCCACTGTGGAAAAAAGTGACAGTTCCTCAAAATATTAAAAATAGAATTACCATATGATCCAGTAATTCCGTTTCTGAGTATATACTTCAAATAACTGAAATAAGGGCCTGTACACTCTTTTTGGTATCCGTACACCCATGTTCACAGCAGCATTATTCACAATAACTAAAAGGTGGAAGCAACCCAACGTCCATTGACAGATGAATGAGTAACCAAAATGCGATATGTACATACAATTGTATTTTTTTTTTTTTTAAGATTTCACTTACTTATTTGAGAGAGAATGTGTGAGAGAAAGCAGGAGCAGGGGCAGGGAGAGGGAGAAGCAGACTCCCCAGTGAGCAGAGAGTCCAACACGACATAGGGTTCAATCCTAGGACCCTTAAATCATGACCTGAGCTAAAGGCAGACACTTAACTGACTGAGCCACCCAGGCACCCCAGCATACAATGGAATATTATTTGGCATTAAAAAGAGGAAATCCGGGGCGCCTGGGTGGCTCAGTTGGTTAAGCAACTGCCTTCGGCTCAGGTCATGATCCCGGAGACCGGAGATCGAGTCCCACATCGGGCTCCCTGCTAGGCGGGAAGCCTGCTTCTCCCTCTTTCACTCCCCCTGCTTGTGTCCCCTCTCTGGCTGTGTTTCTCTCTGTCAAATAAATAAAATATTAAAAAAAAAAAGGAGGAAATCCTGCCACATGCTACAACATGGATGAATCTCAAGAACGTTATGCTAAGTGAGGTAAGAAAGTTCCAAAAAGGGGCGCCTGGGTGGCTCAGTTGGGTCATGATCCTGGAGTCCCAGGATCAAGTCCCTCATCAAGTCCCTCATCAGGTTCCCTACTCAGCAGGGGGTCTTCTTCTCCCTCTGACCTCTCCCCTCTCATGCTCTCTCTCTCTCTCATTCTCTCTCTCAAATAAAAAAAAAAGTTCTGAAAAACATTTCCTATGGTTCTACTTATTTGAGACATCTAGAGTAATCATATCTATAGAGATAGATTAAATAGATCAAGTACAGGGTGCCTGGGTGGCTCAGTTGTTTTGGCTGCTGCCTTCAGCTCAGGGCATGATCTTGGAGTCCTGGGATTGAGTCCCACATTGGGCTCCCAGCTCCATGGGGACTCTGATTCTTCCCCTGACCTTCTCCCCTCTCACATTCTCTCTCACTCTCTCTCAAACAAATAAATAAAATCTTTAAAAATAAATAAATAAACAGATCAAGCACAGTTGTGGGTGCTAGGAGGTGAGGAAGGGGACAATGGGAATTATTGTTTTACTGGTGGAATTTCAATTTGGGAAGATGAGTTCTGAAGGATGAATGGTGGTGATGATCGCAAAACAATGTGAATGTAATTAATACCTCCATACTGTACATTTAAAAAATGATTAAGATGTTAAATTTTAAGTTATGTATATTTTTCTATAATAAAAAATTTGGAAAAAAATGTGAAGTCTTACTGACATCACAGTTATCATTATGGATCATTCCCTAGAACTTCATGAAGATTATTGCTGAAAATAGGAACCAACACATTTCTGCTGTTGGGTTGGAAACAATTAAGAAAATTCACCGACTTTGAAGCTCAAGCCAGCAGGGCTCAAAAAGCCAAAGAAAAATGGATGGAAGTGATAATTAGGTCTCGGATCCTCAGATGCACATTTTTTTTTTTTTTATCTGCACAAAAGATAAATGGAGGTTTTAAACTTATGAATAAGGAATTCCTAGTATGATTGTTTTAGAAATAATCACACATCTACTAAATAAATTTAACTTAATGTATTGAGTAGAATAGCTATTACGTATACATAGTAAAAAATCCAGTATATATACAATAAAATAGAGGGAAAAGTAAGTCTCCTTCAAAATGGCTTTTAAAATTTAGTTATTAATTTTAAAACTTTCCCCAGGAGACTTTATTTCAAGTATAATATTTTAAGAGAATCCCATTCAGAAACTGTATATATATGTAGGTTTGTGTGTGTGTATATATATGTACATGTATTTATATATGTGTGTATATTTGTGAGTATAAGAGCCCTGTATAAAAAACAAAAAAACAAAAATTCAAACTGTAATACAAAATTTTACTAAATAAATTCTACTAAAAGAATAGAAAGTTATTCCACAAATTTGAAAAATATAGTTAAAACTATGATATGTGTGTGTGTGTGTGTGTGTGTGTGTGTGTGTGTATACATAGGTCTGTATTTATATACACACATATACATACATACATATTCAAAGAAATGCAAAAATGGTAGGGCATTCTAATGTCTTGAAACTCTTAATTAGAAAAAATGGGTGAAAACAATTTATTAATACATGTCAATAAGTTATTGTCAATGTAATATGACTAAATAACTATGTTTCTAGGATCCCAAGCTATAATTATAATCTGTAATCCATAAAATAGTAATATCCATTATGGTAAGTAATAGAAACCAAACCAATGCCCAACATTCAAAACATTATTATGCAAATTATTAGGTATTATAATCTCAGGAAAATAAAGATCTTTTTTAATAATATATGGTTTGCCACTTTTCTGTTGGGGTATAACAAAAGACCACAGTTAATGTCTTAACACAAACTCCTTTACCTCACAATCCTACTGGGTCAGGAGTCTGCCCACAGATTAGCTGCATCCTCTGCTCTGTATCTCTCAAGCGAGAATCAAGGCGCTGAGGCTGAGTTGCTTTCTGGAGCACAGGTACCTCTCCCAATTTTATTCCTCTGTGGGACTGAGGGTCCAGGACATTCGTGGCTGTTGGCCGGAGGCTGCTCACCATTCCCTGCCATGGGGCCCTCTCTATTGGAAAATTACAACATGATTGTCCGTATGCATCTTCAAAGCCAGTCCCAGAGTCTCTGTTTTCACCTAAGACAATTTATTTATTTATTTATTTATTTGCAGGATATGTTATTTTTTTATTATGTTATGTTAGTCATCATACAGTACATCATTAATTTTTGATGTAGTGTTCCATGATTCATTGCATATAATGTCCAGTGCTCCATGTAATCTGTGCCCTCCTTAATACCCATTACCAGGCTCACCCATCTCCCTCTCTTCTAAAACCCTCAGTTTGTTTCCCGGAGTCCATAGTCTCTCATGGTTCGTCTCCCACTCCAGTTTCTCCCCCTTCACTTTTCCCTTCCTTCTCTCTTTTTTTGTTTTTTTATTGTTACTTACATTTTTTTTTCCCAGTGTTCCAAGATTCATTCCCCATTCCCCACACCCAGTGCTCCATGCTTTAGGTGCCCCCAGTACCCACCACCAGGCTCTCCCATCCCTACACCCCCCTCAGTTTGTTTCTGTGTCCAAAGTCTCTGTTGTTTCGTTTCCCTCCCTGGATTACCATAGTTCCCATTTACTTTCCTTCTCCCACTGTCCTCCTGTTACGCCAGATGCCCCGCAAGTAAGTGAAACCATGTGATACTTGGCTTTCTCTTCTTGGCTTATTTCGCTCAGCATAATCTCTTCCAGTCCAGTCCATGTTGCTACAAAAGTTGGATATTCATCCTTTCTGATGGAGGCATAGTATTCCATTGTACATATGGACCACATATTCTTTATCCATTCATCTGTTGATGGGCACCTTGGCTCTTTCCACAGTTTGGTGATTGTGGCCATTGCTGCAATGAACATTGGTGTACATATGGCCCTTCTTTTCACTACATCTGTATCTTTGGGGCAAATGCCCAGTAGTGCAATTG
Organism: Spilogale gracilis; assembly: GCA_004023965.1. Lineage (NCBI taxonomy): Eukaryota > Metazoa > Chordata > Mammalia > Carnivora > Mephitidae > Spilogale > Spilogale gracilis. Next base: position 22,839 of record PITA01026337.1, read on the forward strand.
CAGGGTCATAGGGTAGCTCTATCTTTAATTTTTTAAGGAATCTCCACACTGTTTTCCAAAGCGGCTGCACCAGGTTACATTCCCACCAACAGTGTAAGAGGGTTCCCCTTTCTCCGCAGCCTCTCCAACACTTGTTGTTTTCTGTCTTGTTAATTTTGGCCATTCTGACTGGTGTAAG
>PITA01026338.1:0-22780 GCA_004023965.1 Spilogale gracilis
AAAAAAAAAAAAAAAAAAAAAGTCGTATTTCAACAGTCAGTCCTAACAGCAGGTACTGAAGAGAAGATTTTATTTATTTAGGGAGTACAAGTGTATGGAGGGGGAGAGGGAGAGAGACAATCTCAAGCAAACTCTAAGCTGATGGTGGGGCCAACACAACCCTGAGTTAATGACCTGAGCTGAAACCAATCAGCTACTTGACTGACTGAGCCGCCCAGGTGCCCCAGGACTAGATTTTGTAAAGCACTTTCCTAACTCTGGTTAAAGTATTAGACTGAAAACTCCAATCAGACATGAATTAAGAACTGAACACAAACCCCTCCTCGTTCCTACAAATATCTCAGGACTACCACACCTGATGGGGAGCTGCAGCCTCCCAGTGGTCAGAGCCCCCCCCTCCCATTTGCCCACACCCCTTGCTAATTACGAGGGTACACAAACTGTAACCTCAACACACGGCCAGCTCCTCAACACTGGTGGTGGTGGCCACAACCCCAGACTCCACTCCTCACTCTGGAGTCTGGAGTTTCTGCGCCCCACTCTGCATCCCATGCTGAAGATCCAAGCTATCTGCAACTGTAATTCCTCCAAAATGAGGCACCAAGTCCCACCTTGGTTCTCACCACCCCGGGAAGAAGCCAGCTGGTATCACTGGAGGGAAAGTAAGGCCTCACTTTGCAAGCTGCTCATACTGAAGTTAAATATAAAAAATTCTCAGGGACCAGGGGCGCCTGGGTGGCTCAGTTGGTTGAGCGACTGCCTTCGGCTCAGGTCATGATCGTGGAGACCCGGGATCGAGCCCCACATCAGGCTCCCTGCTCAGCGGGAGGCCTGCTTCTCCCTCTCTCACTCCCCCTGCTTGTGTTCCCGCTCTGGCTGTGTTTTTGTCTGTCAAATGAATAAAATCTTTAAAAAAAAAAAAAAATTCTCAGGGACCAACACGGCTTCTGACGCTCAACAGGCCTACAGTCCGCAGCTTCAAGAGGCCAAACTGTGTGCCATCTCAACTATTCCGACAGAATCACTGTATGTGCGCACAGTAATTCTCAGACGAGCACGCGACGCACCTCCTGTCTCTTGGGACAGACTCCCACAGTAGCAGCCAGGACCAAACTGGGGCAGGTATCCAGGTATGGTTTTGGGGGATTTTGTTCTGGGGTTTTTTTGTTTTGTCTTGGGGGTTTTAGAGGGATTTTTTTTGTTTCAGTTTTTGCTTTTTGCTGTTGGTTTTTTGTTTTTGTTTTGTTTTGTTTTGTTTTGCTTTGCTTTACTGATAATTCTCCAGAAACAAAGAATTGCAAAAGACTAATAATAATTCACAAATTATTACTGCAGACCACTTCACAGTCCCAAGAACTTTTCCTTCAAGATCTGCCTCTGGCCTTGGTGTCCCATGGATTCCCTCTGCCACTCTGCAAATTCAAGCTTCCTCTTCTCTGCCCTTCATGTGACCTCAAAGTGCATTTCCAGGCTCAACACACAAGTACCAAGCCATAGGAGTTTTAGCTATTGCATGCTTTTTACTGACCTCCCAGTATCATGTACTGAATTGAAGCCATGCCCGTGGCAGATCAGAACCCCCAAGTCACAATGTGAACTACAGCAAATTTCAAAGTATTCTTTCCTCATCCGTTCCTTCGACAACACTCAGGAAGCATGAAGTGCCAGGCACTGTTTCAGGTGCTTGGGGGTAAATCTGTGTGCAAGAACAAAGAGATTCCCCGCTCACAAGAGTTTATATTCAGTGAAGAAACCAAAAACAAGTGAAGAACTTATAAATAAGGTGTCTAAGAGATGATGGTAAATGGCTAGAAACAAAAGAGCAATGGGACAGATTAACCTACAGGAGTCCAACACAAGCGGGGCCCCTGTGGGCAGATACGCAATGGAATTCCAGGCCAACCTTGCCACTCAACTACCTGCTTGACCTCTGGAAGCCTCACAGGTATCCTCACCTGGGAACAGGATCACTGAGTAACTATGGCTCCCCACAAGGAATGACTCATCCTAGCAAGACCTTGGGCTCAGAGAGAACAGACTCTCCCCAAACTAGACGAGGAAGAGAAAAACAGAAGTGGTGCCTGGAGCCAAGAGAACATTTCGGGCGGTGGTGGCTGCTGCGGCTGCTTCTGCTTCTTCTTCTTCTTCTTCTTAAGAGTTTAATTTATTTATTTAACAGAGAGAGAGAGTAACAGCGAGAGAACACAAGCAGGGGTAGTGAGAGAGGGAGAAGCACGCTTCCTGCCGAGGCAGGAGTCCGAGGTCAAGGCCTGATCCCAGGACGCTGGGATCAAGACCAGAGCTGAAGGCAGATGCTTAATGACTGAACCACCCAAGAGCCACTTCTGGCTTCTTAAGGGAGATAGCCAAAGGTGATTACCAAGACCCACCCTACCAGGCCCAGGGCAGGGCTCCGTGCCTTTAGGAGAAAGGCTTAAATGACAAATATACTTAACATACTTCTTTTCTTAAAAGCCCTAAGCCCAACTGGGAGTTGCCTGGGTGGCTCAGTCAGTTAAGCTTCTGCCTTCAGCTCAGGTCACGATCCTGGAGTCCTGGGACTGAGCCCCGCTTTGGGCTCCCTGCTCAGTGGAGAGCCTGCTTCTCCATCTTCCTCCGCTGCTCCCCCTGCTAGTGTACACAGGAGCATGTGCTGTCAAAGAAATAAAATCTTAAAGAAAAAAAAAGTCCACGTGGAAAGAAACTTTCTAATAATCTGTTCTTAAACAAGCTCATATATATATATATATATATATATATATATATATATATATATGATATAAATGATAAGTGTGTCTATATATATGATATATATACTTATCAGCCAGGGAACGCTGCCATCACATCTGGTCTCCAACTGGCTGTTCTTCCCCAGATTTGCAAGCCAAAAATAAGCTAGTGCCGCCGAGAAAAAACACACCATCGTTGGGACTTGGAGCATCACCCCACTGTTTAAGCAGGTGTGGCTCTCCACACACATTCTGCCAAAGCGCCAAGGGCCTGCAGGCTTTGGTTGGATGAGTAATGTGGGTCATGCCGTACTGAGCAAACTGATCAGAACTGGCCCTCTCGCTTCAAGACGTGACATCACCCGTAATGAGGTCCAGAGGCAAGATCGGTGAGAAGCTTGGCCCAGCTGCTAGGGTTGGGACAGAGCCTCCTGGGGCAAGAGGAGCTGGACCTAGTGATCCCCAGTCCAGGCCGACGCCAGCCCCGCCCCCCCCCCAAGACACTAGCCTCTCCACCCAGCACTTTCTTCACACAAGGAAGAAAGACGTGATGTCAGAGCGTGTATGCACCAACCAAGCACAAAGAGCCAACAGAATGGGACTTTCTCATTAAAGCTGCATTAGCAGAGATCATTAGACATTTTCCTGTTACTGAAGGCTCCATGGGTCACTGGAAGAAGGCACGCGTTTCCATCCCTATGGAAGGAAGGAATGCCCAGAGGTAGCACACAGCTGCCTAGCCCTGAACGCTAGGCTATTCCGCACTGAACCCTTTTCCAAAAATCGGAGTCTGAAACAAAAGCAACGTGCTCAAACTAAAAGCTCACATACTTAGTGGAAAGGGAGGGTGGCGGCCTGGTTTAACAGAAAGACACTAACCTAGAATCAGAATTCCAGCATTTAGATCCAGCTGATACTATAGAACAAGACTGGTTTTTCTACCCTCATCTGGAAGAGGGAGGGGCGGGTGGATCTCTCTCCAGTCATATGGCTTTTTCAGTTTCAGTTTGTGGGAAAGATACTGGGTGCTTTAACGCCCAGCTGAGATTTGCCAAATCCAAATCTAGGCAATAAAAGAAGGACCATGCCATTCCTGAAGACTGGCACGAAGGACAAGAGAGCACAGAAAACCAAAGAAAGGCAAAGACGGACACAAAAGCATAGAAAGACAGAAAGGAAAGGAAAACATATTCAGCTCTGAAAGAAGGAATGAACTACTGGTACATCCAGCATGGATGAATCTCGAAAAGACATTGCAAGGGAAGGAATTAGATACAAGAGCGTTTCCATTTACAAGAAATTTTACAACAGTGCTAAAAATCAGGTCAGTGTTGGCCCAGGACTGGCGGAGGGGAGAAACTGGCTGCAAAGGGGAATAAAGGAAATTTCTGAGGGACAGAAATGCTGCATTGGGATGCTTGGGTGGCTCAGTCAGTTAAGCATCTGCCTTCGGCTCAGGTCACGATCGAGGGGTACAGGGATGGGGTCCCTGCCTCAGCAAGAAGCCTGCTTCTCTCTCTGCCTGCTGCTCCCCCTGCCTGTGCAGGTGTGTGCTCTCTCTGGCCGGATAAATAAACAAATAAATAAAATCTTTATTTAAAAAAGTGTTGCATCATTTCGACGCCAATGGTAATACCCAGGTGTATGCAGTTGTCAAAATTTATCCAACTGTACTTGAAAGGGTTGTGCCATGACCTGTACTTGGATAAACTTGACTTTTTAAAAAATTCTGAACAGGTTTACAATTGTTCAAAAACAAAAGAGGGACAGGGGAGGTAGAATTGACTTGTGACAACTCCTTAAGTTAAACTGATTTTTCTGGAACGTAGCCACCCAAATTAAATACAAGTCAGAGCCAAAAGCCACACCTTTGGTGATACAGTTGAAGGACCTGGTCCAACTGTGGAAAATTCCTCCAAGTTTCATGCTGTTAAAAGTGACTTATTAAAGAAATATTTACAATACAAACCCTTTCAAAACTTGAGCCATTTTAAGGAAAAGTAGATTTTATCTTAAAAAAAAAAAAAAAAAAAGACAGGAAAAGGCAAGAGAAAACTGAAATGTCACTTCAGAAAATGAATCAGCATGCCATGTGTGGTCTGTGTGAAGGGATGTGTTTCTGCGCTGTGCAGAAAAGCAAATCCGGTACTGATCTGCAGGGAGAAAAAGATACGCTCACAAGTGTTCATACTTTTACAAACACAGAAATTCACACTCCCACGTCGGAGGGACGAGGGTCCCCACACTTGGGCCTCGTGTGCTGGGTGGAAGGAAGCAGGTGATCAGCACCCCTGGGGTGGGAATATTGATCAAGGGGGACACAGCCGAGACCAAACACAGAGTGATGACTTTCACAGCTGAAACACTGGTCCTAAGACCTAGGCCCATTGCCCTGTGCTAGAATTCAGGGCCATCTTTCACTCAGCTTGTGTCTTGCTATGTAAATCATGTTTCAGTTTTGGTTGAGGTAATATGGGAGGGGTAGACTTATTAATGCTATCTGCAAATGGCTAAGTTCAACAGACAGGTTTCTTCCACCGTGACTAGTCATTTGTAAAGAATACTGATTTTCTTAATTTTATTCTACACAGCGGCTACGGCAGGAAGCGTCATTTTTATGCTGTTCTGCAGGGTGATGATAAAAACTAATATTCATGTATTTTTACATAAATCACATGCTTGTTCTGCTCTAACCAGTAGTAGACGGCAAAGGCACTTAAGCAGCACTTCTAGAAATTAAATTAGTTATCTGGTGTTCATCTGTTTCACCAGAGACGCCCACCCAGCACGCCAGCCCGGGGAAACCTCCCTCACCTCAACCCACTGCTGTATTAGCCACAGCTCCCTAAGACTAGGCACACCCTCTGCAGACCCAGTGCTTCCCGGACTCTTTTGAAGAGAAGATTCCAGATCTTTTTAAACTGCACTGAAATACATGTTTCTTGGAGAAAATGCACCTAATAAGCCTCATCTCTTGAACATCCCTTCTTCTTCTTCCCTAAGTCCGGCATGCTCTTTCCCACCTCAGAACCCTACAATGTGCTTTGGAACACACCACTCTCCACCACCCTCTTCACCTGGGTAACTGCTCCCTCTGAGTCCCTCTACACCCTAAGATCCGGAGGACAGCCTCCATGTGTAGGTACCGTTCCTCCAAAGTGTGCCCACCAACAAACTCCTCCATCCCTGTATAACAGAACAGCCACCCAATGAGTGCCCAACACTCAGCAGGGGCCCAGCATATGGCCCATTTATGGAGATCAATAAGTATTACTCAGATAAACAAAAATAAAACTGAATGTGTTTTGACCACGCCAATATACAAACACTGCTGATTTGGGCATATAACCTTTTTACAGTAGGCTTCCTGAACAACTATCTTAGTTACTGAAATGACTTTAACCTGTACATACTGTTTTCTTACTTGCTTCTTTCATTTACGACATTATGCCATTAAATATTCTTGCCACCATATCATTTTAATGACTGCATGGAACAGATGTTCTCTAATTTAACAAATCCCCTATCGGCTACCATTTTTCATACAACAGTGAAATACACTTGATATGATCCCTATGGCCAAAATCTAAATAAATTCCAAGAAGCAGAAGAGCCGAATCAAACGGCAGGCAAAATGTACTAGCTATAATATACCGAGAGCTTGAAATCTGGGTTATGAGTTTCTGAAGATAATTAACAGGGCTCCACAACCAGAATAACGGAGGCCCCTGAAAACTTCACTTGAAAAATGGCTGAGGCACCACAGGGTTGTTTAGCCCAGAGAAGATGAACAATGAGCCTGCTGGACGGGAGATAATGTTTCGTTCCATCGGAGGACAAAACTGGAACCAGCTGAAAGGGACAGAAAGAGGTACTCCATCAAATTCGAAAGAATGGAATTTTCCCCAAGAGCTTTCCAACGTGGATTCGGCAGTTGCTAACAGTACTCAGGCTGGGCAGCCAGAATCACGATGAGGGAGGAGACATGGGGCCAGCGTCAACCGGGAGGTTAGCCAGTCACCCAGAAAGGTCACTTTTGGCTACTACTCTTTCAACCTTCCAGAGGCCCCCCCACCCCGCATTCTTCAGGTGAGACTGGAAAAACAGCCCTATCAGAGTTCACAGCCTATTGACCGCATGCAGACTGCAGCCAAGCTGCATGGTGATGGTGAACTAGACTAACAACAGCTCCGTAACATATTTTAGTGGTAGATCTCATGCCTTCTCCAAATGGGGAGTGTCTGACTTGGTTCTGACTTGGTTCACCACTTCCCGCCCTCACTGTAATATATGTAATAAGAATAAATGACTCTCCTGATAACATTTGGTGCAACTGCCTAATCTCCCTGTGGTGGTTGTGCTTTTCGGTTTTTATTAATTTGACAGAGAGAAACAGGGCGAGAGAGGGAACACAAGCAGGGGGAGTGAGAGAGGGAGAAGCAGGCTTCCCTCTGAGCAGGGAACCCGATGCGGGGCTCGATCTGGGGACTCCTTGATCATGACTTAAGCTGAAGGCAGACGCTTAACGACTGAGCCACCCAGGTGCACCCCCCTCTTTTTAAGAAAGGAAGGCATTCAATAGATCAACTGTCACTATTTAACCACAAAGTGGTGAGTAGGGGTACAGGATTATCTCTTCCTCAATTTTTACCAACGTTCATATGTAAATGAAGTTAAGTGTCTAAAAGATACCTTTTTTCCTAAGATTTTATGTATTTATTTGCGAGAGAGAGAAGGAGAGCACAAGCAGGGGAAGCAGCAGAGGGAGCAGCAGGCTCCCCGCTGAGCAGGGAGCCCAATGTGGGGCTCAATTCCAGGATCCTGAGATCACGACCTGAGCCAAAGGCAGACACTTAACTGATTGAGCCACCCAGGCGTGCCCCCCACACACACCTTTTTTTATTTTAATAAGGAAAATAAAAGAAGAAGCAAAACCGCCATTGTATTTGCACTGGTTTGGAAGTCTGGTTTCTCGGGAAAGGCGGGGGATAAACGGAACGGCAGACAGTGCCAACCTCAAGTCTTAGGTGGCTATGAGCACGACTCAGGAGCCAGACGGCCCGTGAGCTGGGATCTGACATGTGGTTAACAGTACCTGCTGACACGGCTGGTGTAAGGATCAAATGAGTTAATACATGCAAAATGCTTAAGACAACTGCCCAGCACACAGCCAGTGCCACGGAACTGTCAGACGCATTTTCACCCTCGTTGTCATTTCCATGTGGACAAAGAGGGATGAGAACCACGAGAATAATGAAGGACCTTACGTCAGCAAGAAGGGCTGGTGAAGAGGTTTATTTTTAAATAAGAGCGCGTGGGGTGGGGGAGGGGCGCCTGGGGGGTACAGTCGGTTCATGGTCTGATTCAGCTTCAGCTCCGGTCCTATCTCGGGGTCGTGATTCCAAGCCGCAGCGTGGGCTCCACACTGGCCACGAGCCCACTTAAAAATAAATAAAATAATTAATAAATTAAAGATACAAAGAGTCCACCTTCCAAAATTTCATTTAGCAGAACACGGGGAGACTAAGGCTGGTGCAGTCAGTGTAGCATTCAGCTCTTGACTCTGACTCAGTCCAGGGACTCACGGTTTTTATTTTTCATTATTTTTTTATTTTTAAGATTTTATTTATTTATTTGACGGACAGAGAGAGATCACAAGTAGGCAGAGAGGCAGGCAGAGAGAGAGGAGGAAGCAGGTTCCCTGCTGAGCAGAGAGCCAGACGTGAGCCTTGCTCCCAGGACCCTAAGATCATGACCAGAGCGGAAGGCAGGGGCTTTGACCCACTGAGCCACCAAGGCGCCCAGGAACTCAAGGTTTTTCGATGGAGTCCTGTGCTCAGTGCAGTCTCCTTGAGATTCTCTGTCCCTCTGCCTCTCCTAAGGCCACCCCAAGCACTCCTTCTCTCTAAAATAAATGAATCTTTTTTTTAAACAAACAAATGCAGAATGCATTTCATTGTAGGAAGGAAGTTTTCAGATGGTAGCTGCAATTCCTAAACAGAAAGGAGTTAAAACTCGCTAGGACAATAACGTAAAAAGAAGGAAAAGATTAAGATGACTAAAAGCTGGTAAGGGACATTCTGGGGAACAAAACAGAATTATCTGCACCGATCCAAAAGACTGGAAAAATTCAATGAGAAAGTGATGTCACTACTATGCTGTGGCATGAGCATTAGAGTAGAAACTCAGGTTTGAATGAAAAAAACCAACTCTAGTTCAGCAAATGCTTGTTTTAGCTGTCACTGACTGGCTCCAAAGAAAATAATTAAGTTTTAAGCTACACTGTCTAGGAGTCTGGATTTCTTGGACCTGATGAATTATGCACTATAATGAACTCTGCAAATTAACTGAAACCAGACTCTGCTATCCTAGCAAATTTGGGCAATGAATATGTATTTCTCATTGGCTACTCATAGGATGTCTGAAATTAATCACATAATTAAAGGAAGAAACTAAAGTATAGAAATATACAAAATTCACCCCCCCCCCGCAAACAAAAGCATTCTTGACTTATGGAAGTGCATCTTCAGAAGAGGGAAAGCTACCCAGAGCAACATCCAAAGCCTCAAACACTATATAATGATATTCAACAATGGACCGGTCGAACTTCCTGGTGGGTGAAATACAGGTCTTTTTCAAAAGCCACACTTGTCCCCTTTCTTTTCCCCAAAACAAAGCTCCAAGGAATTTTAGAGCCTGAACATAAATGTTAATTGCAATGTACTAAAAACAGAACAAGGAAAACAGATATTTAAACTTTAAAGTGTAAAGATGCAGACAGGAGAAAAGACAGGCTGTCAGTCTTCCCCCTACCTTCCATTTGTTCTCCATTCCACTTGCTCCTCATGCTTTTCTCCCTATTTGTATTGTGCCCTGTTTTGTCCTCCTCTGGGAAAGGACTTCCCAGGCCTGCTTAAAAGTCCAAACAATTCTAAACTCAACTATGTTGTTGAAAACAGCATCTAAGGAAAAGGTGTAAGTTCTGTTTCTGGACCCGGGTGAGCCCTCAATGTGCATGATGCTTTGTCAACGTGCCTAACATGTGCTGCTTCAACAGAAAGTCTGGAGGCTTTTGGGGGGCGCCTGGCTCGCTCAGTGGGTGGAGCACATGACTCCTGACTGTGAGGCTGTGAGTACAAGCCCCACAATGGGTGCAGAGATTACTTTGGTGGGGGGATTATTTATTTGAGAGGGAGAGACAGAGAGACAGCATGAGCAGGGGAAGGGGCAGAGGGAGAGAGACTAGCAGACTCCCTCTGAGCACAGAGCCTGATCCCAGGACCCCGAGGATCATGACCTGATCCAAAGTCAGACACTTAATAAACTCAGCCCCCTAGGCACCCCAGGTGCAGAGAGTACTTAAAAAATAAAATCTGGGAGCCTGGGTGGCTCAGTGGGTTAAAGCCTCTGCCTTCAGCTCAGGTCATGATCTCCTGGGAGCAAGGCCCGCATCGGGCTCTCTGCGTGGCAGGGAGCCTCCTTCCTCCTCTCTCTCTCTGCCTGCTTCTCCACCTACTTGTGATCTCTCTCTCTCTCTGTCAAATAAATAAATAAAGTCTTTAAAATAAATAAATAAATGAGTAAATAAATAAATAAAAATAAAGTAAATTCTGAGGGGCATCTGGGTGGCTCAGTCGGTTGGGCATCTGCCAGGGTCCTGGGATCGAGTCCCACATCAGGCTCCTTGCTCTTCTCCCTCTCCCTGCCACTCTGTGCTCTGTGTCAAATAAATAAACAAAATTTAAAAAATAAAATCTGAGGGACTCCTGGGTGGCTCAGTTGGTTAAACATCTGCCTTCAGCTCAGGTCAGGATCTCAGGGTTCTGGGATCCCTGCTCAGCGGGGAGTCTGCTTCCCCCCTCCTGCCCCCTGCTCAGCGGGGAGTCTGCTTCCTCCCTCCTGCACCCCACTCCTGCTCTCTCCCTGTTCCTCCATCTCTCACAAATAAAATCTTAAAAAAGAAGAAAACGTAAACTGAGTAATTCTCCACATTTTAAAAACTGTGGCTAAAAACAGTAGTGAGTGCTAGTAAATTCTTCCCTTAAGGAAGGTGAAAATAATATATGTATGTGCATACTGTGCTGTGTACAGCACTAACATCCTTGAGATGGCTCAGAAACACTCCAACGCTGTCCCAGTAAGCCCCAAAACTTCACCTGAGCTGGTGAGTTCATCTCTCATACTCAGAATGTTAGTTACTGGGGGAGTACCCAATGGGACCAGAAAGACACCAAGGCCAAAAAAACCCTTCTAAGAGACACCTTTTAAAAAAAAAAAAAAAAAAGGCACCCTGAACTTTGCTTTATTTTTGGTGGACAAGGGCATCTGCTCTATTACCCAACTACAAGGTCACAGACCGAGGAGATTCAATACGCTGCTTGACTCACTCACACATATGAACCCCATTCCAGCCTGAACCTCCACTCACTGCAGATGGAAATAACAAGAGAAACAGCACCAGAGAATGAAACCAATTTTAACTCGAAGCTGGACTTAAGTTCCAAGAAGAGACGATGGTGCATCAGAATGGAAGTGAACTTGCTGAGAAGACTCTCAGTCTGTAAGTTAGGGCATCTAAAGGGCAGGGGCAAGGAAGCCCCAGACCTGAACGGCTCGCAGCCCCTCAGAATATGCAGAGAAGCGGGGTGCGATGACCACCTGACGTTCTTCTCTGGTGGACACATGTTAAATCCTTCCCTCCCCGCCGCCGCTGCAGAAGGCTAGCCCCGCAGCTAACCTCCCAAGGATACAAGGCCTTGCGAACAAGCCCCCAGGCTTGTGCTTGCTCCCCATGGGCAGCACCCCCACCGGAAGCTGAGAAGACTCTGGGGACCCCAAAACAGGTTTCAGATGTGCCGGCACAACTGAAAAAGGTGAATAAAAGGAAGGAAACAGACAGTGAGATGCGTGCCTGCCCCCCACGCCACAGCACTAGGCCTCACAAACCTGGAGCTGGACTCCTCCCCACCAGGATGTGCTCTGCACACACACAGTGATGGCGAGCTAAACATCAAGGCTGCTCAGCCCCTGATCATCATTTCAGAAAGCAGACGCCAAGGAAATTGGCCAGGGCAACGTGGGCTCCCTGGATGACAGAGGGATCTGCAAGGAAATCCACAGAGCCCCTGAGCCCAAAAGGATACATTCAATAAAATGTTTGTTGACTGATTTTACAGTGTGATTAAGGAGTTCAAGGGAAAAGGGCCGTGGCAAGGTCAAAAGTAAAACAGCAGTCATCTAGCAATGGGAGTCCGCGAAGGACCACTGGATAACGGTCTGGTCCGTCTGACAGCTACAGGGAGGGCTGGGCCTCCAAACAGCCAGCTTCTTCTCGGTGTCTGCAGCCCGACTGACTGGGAAAGGCTGCCAAGAGAGAGAATCCTCCTGCTTCAGAGTTCTCTGAGAAAATGAATTAATTATCACCTCTCCGGGAGGTTACCAGAAAGTGCTGGTTAATCTACCCAAATGATAGTGGGGAATCAGTAAACCATGTCCACTCTCTACCACCCACTCCAGGAGGGAGGAAAAAGGACGTGGGGTGCGAAAAGGGCAGGGACAGCAGAGGCTGGAAAGCTAGAGGCGGAAATGGAGGCCCAAGGATCACAGATTACCAGGGCTGATCTGGGCGCGGGGCAACAACCACGACCACCTGCACTTACTCTGGGAATGTGGACAAGCCCTCGGTATTTACCAGCTCCTCTAATCACCCCCCCCCCCACGGCAACCAACTGGGAAGACACCCTGACAATCTCAGGTAAAGAACACAAAACATGTAAGCAACTTGCTCAAAGTCACACAGCTTAAACAGATGGCAAAGTTAGGATGTGAACCCATTGCCCTTAACCATGAACTATGCAATGGACTGAGCTCTGCATTCAAGCTTACCTATTACTAGACTTACAGCCAGGATGGTCCCGATGGAACCAAAAAGAAGGCACACCAAATGCTACCAATTACAAACACACGGGGCCCCTGGGTGGCTCAGTCGTTAAGCATCTGCCTTCGGCTCAGGTCATGATCACAGGGTCCTGGGATCGAGCCCCACATTGGGCTCCTTGCTCAACAGGAAGCCTGCTTCTCCCTCCTACTCCCCAGCTTATGTTCCCTCTCTTGCTGTGTCTCTATCAAATAAATAAAATCTTAAAAACAAATAAACAAAAAAACCACAGTAATTTCTGTACCTGAAATATCACTGAAAACTGAAAATTTACACTCCCTTCAACTACTGCCCTGTGTGACTAGATTCCCTTCTGTAATGGTGACTGGATATGGGGTTTTTCTGGGGGACAGGATGTTGAGGCCAATATTAAAACCATCACCAAATGGTTTTACTCACAATGATTTAAATAATTACCAAAAGGGCAACTCTTCCTGCGCTAGGGTCTAACAAGACTGGACAAAGAGAACCGGACAAGCATTTTAAATAATGTTCCCAATAAATTAATATAAAGGAAAAAGAACCGCTGAGCTTTAGGAGATCAAGCCCTGAGGACAAAAAAGCCTCCTAAAGAGGAAGGCCCAGAGCAGCAGGTGCAAGTGAGATTAGAGATGGCCATGCTCCTGCCCCCCGCCCCCCACCCCACCCACTACCTCACCTCCCCAGCTCAGGACCAGCTGGTTTGAAATGCATCCTCAGAGATAACAACTGAACCCCAACAGGCATTTCCACAAGATCCCTGGGGGACTCCTGCGCAAGCCTCAGAACTCAGAAGAGTTGCCTGATGGGATGACTGAGACACAATCAGACCTCCTGCCGGGAAGCCAGTGAAGGCAGGGAGGTCAAGGAACCAACTGAAGTCTGTCTGTCAAATGAGCCCCAAATTTCTGTAGCTTACTTTCTGTCCACACAGGAGAACTGCCATTTTATTCTGATTCCTGCCATCAAGCACGAGCACAGAGGAAATCTACTGAAATTTCTTTGAAGTTTATGACCAGCCCCAATTTTGAAAATGAACCACCAGAAATCCTGTGACCACAATAACTGTATTATTAAATGAGGTGTCTCTGTTCTTCTTTGTGTTAAAACAGTCTCCCCTGAGCAGTGAACAGGAAGCCCTGTTTTAGATGTAGGAGAAATCCCCAGTTATAAAAGTGCATCACTGTAAATCAATGAAGCTAGTGAAATAAGAAAATTTGGAAAAGAATGTAAAAAAAACCTCAGTACATTTAACCTATACGAAGTCTGTACATAAACCATCATGGATATCATCAAAGCAAAAATGGAACTCACACCTTAAGGTTTTTAGCCACTAAAGCTATACTGGGTGGCTTCCTTTATCATTCCTGAAATAACACATTTACAGTAATTGTAAAATGAAGGATCTGGATGTCATAAATCATTATTACCTTTCACGCTGAAAGATCAAAAGCTATCACCTTCCCCTCCTACGTAAGGAGTTACAAACCAATTTCCTCCCCCCATCAGAGATATACTTTTCCATGTTACCAGTGACCCCAAAACACAGCAACATACAATTCAACACTAACAATCTACGTTAATCACAATTTTTAGCACTCCAGAAAAATAAGAAGCTCTCCTTATTACAACCTATGTCATTAAACCAGGCTAAGAGTACAATGTGTCCATCAACACACCGAGAGCACCCTCATTTCCTGATGTGACTATAATACTCAAGTCCCCAAGCCAGTTTCCTTGATGTTTCAAATATATACAGGACGATAGTCCTGCCTTCGTTCTTCCCATAATACCACAGTGGGAAGGAGCACAGAATCGACCCACACAAATCGCTCTTAAGAACTTAACAGGCTGCAGTTAATTCTATAAAGGAAAGAAAATGTAGTGCACCTGGATGGCTCGGTGGGTTAAGGGTCCGACTCCTGGTTTTCACTTAGGTCATGATCTCAGGGTCATGGGTTGGGCTCTGTGCTGAGGAGGGGGTCTGCTTGAGATTCTCTCGCTCCCTCTCCCTCTGCCCTCTCCACCCAAGAGCGTGCATTCTCTCTCCTTCCCTCCCTCTTAACTTTTTTCCAACCATGAAGATGGGTTGCCATCCACTAGTGTCATGGAGACTCCAGTCAATAAACAAATGTCACTTCCAATCACGCAGGTGACACTGGTAAGAGTCTAGAAACAAAATCAAAATATGAACGAGATGGTCTGTAAACACCAAGGAGTAGACTGATGACTGATTTCAAGCCAAAAACGTCTAGAACTCGTGACAGAAAGTGAAAAGCCCGTGATTAATATGATCTCTCTTCTAAAGGCATTCATGTTATGCTAACCCGCTCACCAGTCTCTGAAAAGAGAAAAAAAATATATATATATATGTGGAAGAAAAAAAAAAAATATGTGGCAGAAAAAAAAAAAATATGTGGTGGAAAAAAAAAGAGCTCAAGTTCCAATTTGCTAGCTTGAGTCACACCCTATCATTTTGCCCCTTCCCTCCTTACGTGGCCCTGCTGTTCTTTTGGAATTTTTAAAGACCTAGGATTTCAGTAATTACAGCCATTTCAGAAATAGTCACTGAAAGCCTCGTTACCTACACACGTACACTGCTTCAAATGTTTGCCTCCAAGTCTTTGGTTTGTAAAGAGACTACGTAGAGAATCTTAGTTTTGTACCTGGAATCTTCCCACCCCAACATATTCTGCCTCCTGGCTACTAAATTCCCTCTCCAAAGAGCCACCTACTGATTGCTAAATGATAATCTTACCCTGATACAGTCTGGGTAACCCTAACCCTCCTTTTAAAAAGGTTTCCAATTGGGATGCCTGGGTGGCTCAGTTGGTTAAGCGACTGCCTTCGGCTCAGGGCATGATCCCGGAGACCCGGGACTGAGTCCCACATCGGGCTCCCTGCTCGGCGGGAAGCCTGCTTCTCCCTCTCTCACTCCCCCTGCTTGTGTTCCCTCTCTCGCTGTGTTTCTGTCAAATAAATAAAATCTTTAAAAAAAAAAAAGGTTTCCAATTAAGAATGCAAGCTTTGGGAAACACAGGCGGATAGCCTCCTCCCCTTCTCCACCCCTCTTACACACGCACACACAAACAGCGGCAGTGACAATATGGGGCACTAGCTTGGTCTTTGCAGACAGGCTCCACCATCCAGTAACTGGCTCATAAATTTCATTCATAACTTGAAACAGAAAGGGCCCAAAATGAGCGATCTGTAATTTTAAATGTTGTCATTATTCTCCTGGCTGCAAGCGGTTAAAGAAGGCCTTGTGAGCTCATGAATTACGGGTGCAGTTTATTACTCTGAATAAGCTCCAAACGAGCACAGTATCTCAGGAATCTGGAGATGAACGGAGAGAGGTCATTGGCAAAGCCCAGATGCTTCTATGGAACAAGGCTTAAATGTCAACTATCTCATCCTTGTGGGGTGATCTTTTCTGCTCCCAGACCCCCCGCTTTCCCTCAATGCCCACAGCACACCTTTAAGATAGAAGAGTTTTACACATGTATTACTGTGCATTTTTTCTTAAAATATATTTCAGATCACCTTGCAGATTTATTCATCTTTAAGCAGAGGTTTTTATTTTAAGATTTCATTTATCTGACACAGAGAGAGAGAGAGAGCACATGCACGCAGGCAGAGGGAAGAGAAGCAGACTTCCCGCTGAGCAGACAGCCCGATGCAGAGCTCGATCCCAGGACCCTGGCAGACACCCAACTGACTGAGCCACCCAGGGGCCCCTAAGCACAAGTTTTTAAATGCTAAGGAGAGGAGAGATATAGTAAGTCAGAGAATTAGGAAAACCACATCCAACCTTCACTGCTAAAAAGTTTTCCAATAGATTTCAGTCACTATACATATACCCTAATTCCAGGCCATCCCAACCCCAAATGGAGGGTTAAATACACACACTCTGGAGTCAGCGATTTATTTTTCCACATCCTGAACTGATGAGAAAACACGTGTCATGTTCATCTGAAAGTCTAGGGATGGGAGATGCCAGAAATGCTGGGTTGGGGGAGACATGGTAGGAAGCCCACACTCACAGAGCCCGAGACCTGGCGCTTGGCCAGATGGAAGTCCAGGTCTTTACGGGACAGCAGGCAAAGTGATAATCGAGAGAAGACCAAGGGATGACCCTCAAGGCAGACAACTCAGACCAACAGAAAAAATGATTCAGTACCCCATATCTTATCTCATTCACCCACACCCACACCCACCCCTTTGAAGTGAGGAAACCGGCAGGGTGCCGCAGGAACTTCTGGCCAAAGGAGGACTGCTCTGGAAACTGCAGTGGGGCCATCTGGGTGGCCCCCAAGCGACGGTGCAGTGGAAAGAAAAGGGAACAGAGACAAAGACCACAGGCTTTGGCAGAGCTGGGCAGACTTGCTCCTATTTCCTCTCCCAGGCCTAACTGAGCAGGAAACCAGGGCTCCTGAAGGTAAGCCAACCTACATTTGGATTCCAGCCCGCCCCCTCTCCTAAGTTTAAATCCCTTACTCAAGAGAGCGGGGTAACACCAACTTTGAGAGCTGATGTTATAAGCTTAATGACCCAAAGCACCAGAGGACACAGCCGAAAGCCAGGACTCAGTGGATGTTTTGGTTTCCACATCCCTTACCAAAGAAGGGGGGCAGCTGGTTCCCACCAGCGTGCAGACCCTCTTCCCAGGCCCCCTTCCAGAGATCAATGCCATCTCTTCCCTGGGTCAAGTATATACCTGGAACGCTGTTGGGGAGAAACTGGAAAAGTTCTTGACCCCTACGGATGCCTTTCATTTTACAAATTAGTTGTCAGCAGAGGAGGCATGGGTACAACACGGTCGAGGCTCTTCAAGACTGGTCTCTCCCAAAGGGGATCCCAGGGAACACTAGAGCAGTGGGTATGAACAAAATCAGGATTTGCTGATGATGTCTGAGAAAGGTCGGGTTAAACAGGTTTCTTTCTCTTAGGCAATGTGATTCTCTTAACAGAGAGTCCCCACCAAATTACCTGACCACTTTCTTCCTTCCTTGCCCCTAAACATCATATTTCCCAGAACACACCTGTGATATACCACACAACCGTGTCCTCTTCAATTTTGTTGGTGGTTTGTTTTAGGTCTTTATTGGAGAGGAGGGTGTTTTCCTGAGTAATAAATAAATGAATGTTCACTGTAAAAAGTAAACTACACTGAATGCATCAGGTAAAAATAGGAGTTTATTTTGTACAGCTCAGAGAAACTGAAAAAGGCAATTATCCTAATCCTTTGAGAAGTCCGTCGTACGCGTAACAAAAAGTTATTAACAAAACATAACTAGAGAGAGACACTCATGAAATTTCAAGTTCTCGCCGCAGTAATGAACTCAGGACCCTTCACAACACTGTAACTTCATTATAAATTCTCTAGCAAAAACCAGCAGTCACTTTTTCAGGAAATACTTTGTTTTTACTATCAATAAAGGTATCAGAAAATAGAGAGGAGTCCTGAAAAGCTATCTAATAATAAAGCAAATTAATGAACTGAAAACAAAAATGACTTGAGCTACAATTCAAATGTAGTTTTGATTACATTCTGATTACATCAATTTCTGTTGCCATATATGAAGAAGAAGTTGGATACACGCCCCCAAATGTCTTGGTTACCAAATTTCTGCTAAAGGGGCACCTACCTTGGCTGGCTTAGTTGGTAGAGCACACGACTCTTTGATCTTGGAGTTACAAGTTGGAGCCCCACGTTGGGGGTAGAGATCACTTTAAAAAACAGTAACAGGGGCGCCTGGGTGGCTCAGTCAGTTAAGCATCTGACTTCAGCTTAGGTAATGATCTCAGGGTCCTGGGATGGAGCCCCCCTGTCCAAATCCATGCAGAAGGCATGGGGGCTGGGGACTCCACACTCAGTGGGAAGTCTGCTTCTCCCTCCCCCCCTTCCCCTGCTCCATCTCTCAAATAAGTCTTTAAATAACAGTAGTAATAATAATAATAAATGGATTTCGGCTACAGCATTCCTGGGGAGAGTCCATTACACTGGAAATGTG
The DNA here is from genome assembly GCA_004023965.1 of Spilogale gracilis. Classification (NCBI taxonomy): domain Eukaryota; kingdom Metazoa; phylum Chordata; class Mammalia; order Carnivora; family Mephitidae; genus Spilogale; species Spilogale gracilis. The sequence continues at coordinate 18,660 of PITA01026338.1, forward strand.
ATTTAACAGTCTTCCACCTATTTGTGCAAAGATTTGGATCACTGTAAGAGCAGGACAAATATCCTATTTCCCGTCTTCTTTTTCTACTTTCTGAATTTTCTCTACTACATATACACTCCTTCCAAAAAGAAAAATATGAATATGTTATGTTTAGAGGGGAAATATAGGGTCTACTAAATAATGTCACTATTTTATTCTTCTCCAACTCCCCTACTCATTCTTGATACATTAGTAGGGCTACCGCTAGTTTTGTGTGGAAAGGGTTCCAACAGCCAGGGGTCCAGGGACAAGGAAAAGAATGAATGAAACTCACCAACCCTGGTGAATAGAAGTATCTCTAGCAAGACTCACATGCAGTCTGGGAATGGACGTGACTTATAAAAGCCTAGGCACGGAAGTAGTAGATGCGGGGCAGCTGAAAAGAAATCGTTAAAAACACCGAGTTGAAACGACACCTATGAAGACGCCTTGGTTTAGGAATTCTGAGACACGCGACGTCTACCGCAGCGGGACTGGACAGCTCAAGAATGGCGCCGCTCAGAGGATGTGAGCAGGAAGCCACAACAGAGACAAAAGCCACCGAGGAGCTCTGAATGCTGCAGCGTAAACCAAAATGGAAAATGAAATTGAAGACAAAATTTTTGCCACAGTATCAAAGACCGTAAGATGGTAAAGATACAGAAGGGGCTGGGAAAGTACATGATAAGCCCAGCACTGCTTGCTGGGTGGAGAGTAAAGGACCGTCGCCCAAGCAACCAAGGGGACTTAGGACAGGGACATGGCGGATGTCTCACAGGGGCCCCGCTATTCACTTCCTCGTCAATTAAAATAAACTATGGCTTTGGAAGAGGACATTTGTAAGAGGACATTCTCATGTTTTAGGAGGCATGCATGGGTGTATCTGGGAGAAAAAGAGGGGTTATGTCTGCAACTTATCCTCCAACAGTGAAGTTACTAAGGATGTGGTGGGAGAGGGACACATGAGAGAACAGAACACCACACATGATGATAAAATGTTGACATCACAGAAATCCTTTGTATTATTTTCACCACAACTTTTTGTTTAGGCTCAAGTCATGGTCCCGGGGTCTTGGGTTTGAGCCCTGCACTGGGCTCCCTGCTCTGCAGGAAGCCTGCTTCTCCCTCTTCCCCTGCCCCTGCTTGTGTTCCCTCTCTGTGTCTCTGTCAAATACATAAAGTCTTTCAGAAAATTAAAAAACTAAATTGTACAACATACCATAAACTAAGGAGCAAAAAGAGGAGGGAAAAAGCACGGAGAGGCAAAGTCCCCAGGGGTTGAGAGATGGGACAGGGTATCAGTGTCAACCAACTTCTCTAGCAAAATCCACAAGCCTAAATACCCCCAAAAAGGGGCACCTGGGTGGCTCAGTTGGTTGAGCAACTGCCTTCGACTCAGGTCATGATCCTGGAGACCCGGGATCGAGCCCCACTTCGGGCTCCCTGCTTGGCAGGAAGCCTGCTTCTCCCTCTCTCAGTCCCTCTGCTTGTGTTCCTTCTCTAGCTATGTTTCTCTCTGTCAAATAAATAAATAAAATCTTAAAAAAAAAATATCCCCCAAAAAAGATACCATTTGAGTGTACTACAAATGCCCACAATCATGCACACCAAGAATCATGCTGAGACTAATAAAAAGTAGCACTTATTTTCAGGCTAATAAAAATGTGACTGACACCACTCACAAAAATGGTACTGACAGAGGCATTCCTTTTTGCAGGCTACTCAAAAGATAAAAGGAAACTTCGCTTTTTGGACTGAAAAGAAGCAAGATCAGAAAATGAACGGGGAGTCGGATGGGGGAATCACTTTTCTACAGAAACTTCTAGCCTCAAAAGACAGGCCTGGCAGAAGTGGTCCCCTCTTTGCAAGTGTATGTGAGACCTAATGTGTTTTCTTCAAATGGAAGATCAGGAACAGCCAGTAACAAAGACCTGCTCCATAATGAAATATCCATTTCTTACACTCTGGCTCATCATACAGCAAAGGGCCCAGACATCCAGCAATATCAACAAGATTTTCATTATACCAGGAAGCAAATACATCAAGTAGTGATCAGCTACACACATGGAGAAAGAAGATTAAGCCACCTTCAGTCACTTTAGTGAGGGCACGCAATCTCTATGTAAGGGCCAAGGTGAAACAACTGTTCGATTAAAAAGACTTTCTGGGGTGCCTGGGTGGCTCAGTTGGTTAAGCCACTGCCTTCGGCTCAGGTCATGATCCTGGAGACCCGGGATCAAGTCCCACATCGGGCTCCCTGCTCGGTGGGAGGTCTGCTTCTCCCTCTCTCACTCCCCCTGCTTGTGTTCCCTCTCTGGCTGTGTTTCTCTCTGTCAAATAAATAAATAAAATCTTAAAAAATAAAAAAATAAAAAAAGACTTTCTTTCTCGGGGTGTCTGGGAGGCACAGTTCTTTAAGTGTCCAGCTCTTGGTTTTAGCTCAGGTCATGATCTCAGGGTTGTAAGATCAAGTCCCGAGTGAGGCCCCGCAGTCAGCAGGGGGTCTGCCTGAGTTTTTCCTCTCTCTCCTCTCTCTCTCTCTCTCTCTCAAATCAATCAATCTTTTGTTTTGTTTTGTTTTTTTAAAAAAAAGAGAGATCCCCACCTCCAGAGGCGCCTGGCTGACTCAGTGGGTAGAGCATGCAACTTGTGGTCTCAGGGTTGTGGGTTCAAGCCCCATGTTGAGTGTAGAACCTACTTAAAAATGTTTTTAAATCTTAAAAAAAAAAAAAAAAAAGTTAAAATGGCCCTAAAATGCTAACTGCTTCACACTTCTTGAAATGTTCACTTACATAAAATTAACTTCATTAACTAACATTAGAAAGGACACGCCCAGTCACACAAATAGCCCACATAATGCAGTGGATGGTTCTATACTAAGGGATTTCCAGACCATGTAGAATGGGCAAATTCTAGTTACCTGCTATACTGCTTTCAGGTCATCTAAATCCTTGAAGTGATTTACAGGTTTCCTCTTTGAAGAAACTGTACTATTGCTCCACCAAAAAGAAAGACTCTCTGAGTGTATTACAGTCTCTCCTAAAACCACCTCCTCCCATTGTCCCCAGCTCCCAGCTATCTCCCAGGTGACCAAGACCTTCCCCATTAGGAGATAGTCGGGTCGAGGCCCTAACACATGCAAGCACCCCACAGCTCACCACCACCATCAATGATTCATTGATTCTTGATTATCAACAGGAACAAATTCTACCTCTCCAGGCTTGCCTCATCCCCAACTCCATGCCCTGCACTGACCTCTCCACTCCATCAAATGTACACGCTAACACACACAGGTGCATACACACATACACACCCGTGCACACATACTGTTCAGGGCCCTTGTGCTTTCATGCCTCTCCTGCAGGCCTGCCATGTTCTTTGGCCCTACTTCTCCCACCATTCAAGCCCCAGCCTTCTACCTAACTTCTTCTACTCACCCTTACTAAGAATCTGGCTTCCTCCAGGAAGCTCTCCCTGATTTATCTGCCTCACCCCAGATAGGTTTACCCACCTCACTCCAAGACTACCTGCCTACCCACTTCATGGAACCTTCCATAATAGTTTATGCATAACAGCCAGTTCACTGACACATTATAATCATCACTTTGTGAACCTGCCTAAACAGTGAGCTCTTTAAGATAAGGGACAGTCTTTTGTTCTTTTTAAGATTTTATTTGACAGAAACACGGCGAGAGAGAGAACACAAGCAGGGGGAGTGGCAGAGGAAGAAGCAGACTTCCTGCCTAGAAGGGAGCCCTATGTGATAGGGGGCTCGATCCCAGGGCTCCTTGATCACGACCTGAGCCGAAGGCAGACGCTTAAAAACTGAGTCACCCAGGCGCCCCTAGATAAGGGACATTCTTACTGCGACTACCTAAGAAACAATCCATGTTTACTGCACAAATAAAAGAACACTGAACAAAGCCTTAGCTCAAATATTTACCATGTCCGGTCAAAACTAATGCGCACTAACTCCTTTGTTTGCAAAATATCTGTCCCTTCAATGAATGAGTGCTTTAAAATTCAATTCTAAAACAACTTGTTAGTAGAAAATTTAATGGGTATCAACAGGCATCACAATTTAGGAAGAAGAAGAAGAAGAA
>PITA01026339.1:0-14118 GCA_004023965.1 Spilogale gracilis
AGAAAGGCCATGTGAAATAAAAGAAGCAGAATATAAGGAAGGGAAGGGGCACCTGGGTGCCTCAGTCAGTTAAGCGTCTGACTGTTGATTTTCACTCAGGTCATGATCTTGGAGTCATGAGATCAAGGCCCATGTTGGACTCTGCATTGAAGGTGGAGCCTGCTTAAGATTCTCTCTCCCTCTCCGCCCCCCAATACACACACACACACACACACACACACACACACACACACACACACGGAAGGGAGAAAGGAAGAGGAAGGGTGGAAGGCATGGAAGGGTGATGGGATAATGTGACTTCATAAGGAAGGTCAGTGTGACTTCTTTGCTTTCATAGCACACTGAGGAAACTGACACTCAGAAACCTTAAAGAGTTAATCCTGGAACACTCAGCAAGCCAGCAGGAGAGGTAAGAGTCTAACACCTAACTCTGAAGCCTGCACTCTCCCCATTGCACCATACATCTCTCTAAGCCCAAGGAGGTGTTGAAGGCCACATTCTTAGGAGCCTTAATGTCTCCCTAAGGAGCTTGGGCTTTATTCTCTAATGAGTAGAAGTACCCACAATGCCTCCTCAGCTCTAAATTTAAGAGCCTCATCCAGGAATTTCTGAACAGGAAGCAAATCCCACTGGTTTCCCTCCAGGCATCCATCTACACCCCCTCCGGGGGGTGTCCAGTGGGCCAACCAACAATTTCTTTCTTTTATGCAAACACGGCAGCTGCGTCAGCTGCACCTGCAGCCCCTGCTGGGTCACACGCGATAAAAGGATCAAAGCCCACAACATGACTTCAGACTATAATTTAAGTTAATTACGATTTTTTTAACCTAAATTACATTTTAACATTTCATAACAGAGCTGTCAAGATTCTATCTATCAAAACTCTATCAAGCAAACAAAAGAGGATAATTATATTTTCAGACACATGCAGTCATCACTCCACTTGGTTTCTTATAAAAGACTCCCGTCTTCCTTCACATTCTCATTTTCAAATGCTCTTCCTCTTCCCCACCCACCCTCAGAATCTGAGACTACACACTCTTAAACAAGTGGAAAATATACCAAAGGAATGTGTAACTCAGGGAATGAAAGTGTTTCTCAGAAGTAGCAAGTCTAATTAGAACTGCAACTAAAGGAAGCATCTCTTAGTTGGTCGGAGCATCCTGTCTCACTAAATAGACTCTGATTAGAGATGGAGGAAAGGCAGGATACTAAACCTCTCAAATAAAAGAGAACAATGAAGAAATGACAAGCTTCCTACTAGAAGCCGTATTTGCTTTTATCTTGTCCCATTAAGATAGGGAGTTTGTCTTCTTTGAGATACCAAGGGAAGAATACTGTCTGTTGGATGTCTCCTCCTCATCCACTTCATGGCACCCTTGAACATAATGGAAGAGTCAAGCTGTTGAGGCAAAAATGACCTAACTAATAATCTTACTCACTCTCTTTGGGTTAGGATTGATTCAGGACTGCATAGGAACACAGTCCTCAGCCAATCAGAGCATGCCATCCCCCTTTCCACTGCCCCAGGAACCAATGGGGTACAGGGGCACGTGAGGTCGTGGGTCCAATCAGAGTGAAACCCACAATTTTCAGTGGATAGAGGAGAGGAAAGTAGCGCTTTCCTTCTGGGGCTCTCTGGGTATGGCCACTCTATCCAACACCCCTCTTGTGTGGGGAACAATACTGGATCTGGGTCACTGACTACATTTTGCTACCAATGAAGAAAGCCCAAGGACAAAGCCAACACATTAAGGAGGGTGAAGCCTAGAGTGTGTTGCCAGAGAAATGGAATAGCAATCCTGATAAAACTGCGAAGGAAAACTGACTCTCAGCCAGTTTGAGGTGGGTTTTCTTTTGTTTGCCACCCAGAGCATCCTAAGTGAGCCACCAACTCTAGTAATTAAGGGCTTTGTGCAACCACAGCCCTTGGAAATCTAATATAGACCATGACCCTTCTTCCTGGAAAAAGAAAGCCACAAGCACCAAAGCTCAGGTAGAGTTTAGGGGAGACAGGGGCACAGACTGAGAGTTCTAAGCAATCTGTTAGATATTGAGGCTTTGGGGTAGGACAGACTTGAGTTCAAATCCTGACCTGAGTTCAAATCTGAAACTGCATTACTTGGGTTTGCCTGCTATAACTCTTCTGATTTCATTTTACTCCTCTATAAAATGAGATTTATGGTCATGCCTACTTCGTAGGAATGTAAAAATTGACTAAAACTATGGATGTCTAGAGATTAGCATGCTACATGGATATAGCCTAAACACTCTGACATGGAGCAGGGAGGAATATTCCTTCAGGCACTCCAGAGAGAAAGCCCTTTAGGTAAACATCCATGCCAAATGTTCCAGCATGCACAAAAGTGATGCCCCGCCTGCTCTAAAAATATGAAGCAGTTGAACAGGGACTGACTGGGCAATATACAGCCTCCTCATCTGAAATGTATCTTGACAATGCTCAGGATTATTGTGGCCCCAATGGGGAAAAAAAAAAAAGATTTGATCCTCCTGAGGAGGAATGGGAAGGTTTTATTAACTGTGAAGTTAGGGGGAAAAAAGTAAAAAGGGAATAAGAAAGATCTATGCACATTTCCTATAGACTTTTAGAATCCTGAGAACAAAAAGAAGCAATTTCCCACCCTCGCTGGGCAGAAGTGACACATTGAGCTGCCCTTCACAGACCAAACTCCAAAGTTTCTTTTAAAAAGGAGAGACCTCGGGCTCCACAGGCATGGCCACTCTATCCAACACCCTCTCTGCTGTTCCCCTCACGCCCAGCCCACCTCCAGCACCCGCATGCCCCACTCCACCCTGAAGGTTTCCCCAACACTCACATTCTGGCATAATCATAAGGCTCTTCAAATACATCCCCTTGATGTATGACCTAGAAGTATCAGCAGAAATGGAAAATCCAAGGCAGAACCAGGAGGAGCACCACCCTGAGACATTTTAGAGCTGACAGGACCCATCTGTGTAATCTCTCATTGGGATTCTCTATTTCTACCTTCTATTGCCTTATTTTTCTTTCTGCATCAAAACTTTTCTTCTTTTTCTACTCCATTTTCCTAAGCAGGTCAGTTGCAAATAAGCACTTTCTGGAGCATGAATGCTTTCCCATCGTTATGTAGCAAGTACCAGTGAGATGGCCTGGTGAGTGGACCCTTCCCCACCACCAGGAGGGCAGAAAGCCTGGGCTAGGAGGAATTATGTCCCATTCCAGGCAATCATCTCCATGAAATCAACTCCTTCCTATGAATCTTCTCCCTCAAGACACCCTCAGAACTCCAGGTGGGAGTATACAGAAAGTAGGGATCATAAATTAATAAGAAAAAGTTGAAAGCTGTTCTGATGTCCCACACCCCAGCCAGGGATGACTCAGTGAGAAAGTTCTGCTCCCTCCTAGAAGCAACTGAAATCAAGAAGGTAACAGGGAAGAAATGCTGACAGAGACCCATAAAGCCTGCTGCAGCTTGGTAAAGCACCAAGCCAGCCTGCATACCTTATGGAAAAGGAGAGCCAATGCAACCACATTGGCACTGACAATGGCCAAGCCACAGCGCTGCTGATGACAATTACCACTCTGGAGAAACACCCCACAGGCTGCTGCTCAAGGAGGAAAATGTAAGTCACGGCTGACTGACAGGAGTGGGGGTTGGGCGGCCCTCAGGGAGCAGGGCATTATCTGCTGTACACCAAGAGCAGACATCCCAGGAACTATTGCCAAGCACTTGAAGAAGCAGGATTCAACAACTACAAAGATTTCAGACAAAACCCTTGGAGATGTTTGTAAATTGATGAGCGCCTAATATGAACCTTTTCTTAAAGTGCAGGATAAATGGATGGAGAATGGAAAATATTAATGCATCAACATATTAACACGCTGTAAGTTCAGTCCTGAGGTGGTGTGGGACTGGGCATTCCCCTATGGTTGCTTTCAGCCGTCGCTGCTTCTGGCAACCTTGGAAGGAAAGAAGATCCTTTCTTCTAGATCCACTAGGCCCTATTAGCACTAAAGAAAACCCTCTTCCATTTGGGCCCTGATGACTCAGATTGAGGAGAGGGTGTCACACTTAGTCTGGGCCAGTGATTAAGAAGCCCAGTCATGGGCGCGTGGGTGGCTCAGTGGGTTAAAGCCTCTGCCTTAGGCTCAGGTCATGGTCTCAGGGTCCTGGGATGGAGGCCCGCATCGGGCTCCCTGCTTAGAAGGGAGCCTGCTTCCTCCTCTCTCTCTGCCTGCCTCTCTGCCTACTTGTGATCTCTCTCTGTCAAATGAATAAATAAAATCTAAAAAAAAAAAGAAAAGAAAAAAGAAAAAAAAGAAGCCCAGTCATGTTCTAGTTTGTACAGCATGGGTTGGCATCAAAGTATAAGCAGCAAGACCTTTCCCTACCCTTATGAAACAAAGATCTTCGGGTTTAGCCTCCATGAAGAGATGGCCCATGATCCATCTCCCAGCCAAACACAGGCCTATAGGGGGGCAGGGGGGACGGGGGCTCTGAGAACACTCAACTAACTGGAAGACCCAATGCCCTCTGGTCCCTCATGCGCTTCCTGCAGAAGGTAACTTAACAATAAGCTCAGGAGAACATCCCCAGGTCCTGTCTTCCCATTCCTACAGCCTCATGCTCCTTCCCATGGCTCAGCCTTCACTCCTGAAGGAGCTAATGCTTCCAGAAGGTGGGCATGGTGGAAAACATAATAAAGAGATTGTGATGTCAAAAAAATTAAAATCATAAAACAAAATGTAAGATAATCCTTCTGCAAGTCTGGTTATTCCCACTTTTTAGAGAAGAAATGGAGGGGTATTCTGGGTGGCTCAGTGGGTTAAGCTTCTGACTCTTGATCTCAGCTTAGGTCTTGATCTCACAGTCATGAGTTCAAGCCAAGCTGAGCATGGAGCCTACCTAAAAGAAAAAAAAAAGGAGGGACGCCTGGGTGGCTCAGTTGGTTAAGCATCTGCCTTCAGCTCAGGTCATGATCCTAGGGTCCTGGGATTGAGCCCCACATCAGGCTCCCTGCTCAGCTGGGAGCCTGCTTCTCTACCTCTGCCACTCCCCCTGCTTGTGATCCCTCTCTCTCTCCCTCTCTCAAATAAGTAGATAAAACCTTTAAAAAAGAAAATAAAAGAAAAGAAGGAACTGAAATAGAGAGACTGCTATGCTGAAGCTCAGAGCGACTAACTTCTCCTCCAGATAGCAAGCATGCAGTAAATAATCAATCCACAACAAATTACTGATATGCTCAGCACTGGGCACTATTCTATCATCAAGGTACTCAAGTTGAAAAACCCCTTTCTCTGACCTAAACCTCCTTTATTTCTCACCCTACAGCTCTCTAATTCCTAATAAAACTGCCATCCTTTCCTCTGGGCCTTCATTCTCGAGATCCTTCTCTTGTGTCCTCAACCATCAGTGTCCTTCCAGCTTCCTCAGCCCCCTTTCCAGCCTGGACTTCAACAGGGTTTTACCCTGAACCTTAGAATTATTCACTCACAAGCCACCCCCTGAGTGGCCAGATTTCCACTCATCAAATCTGGGGTACTCTCACTTTTCCTCCTCCCCATGCTAGCTGCCAAGTGATGTGGGACAGAACACCAACACATAGTCTGCCTCCCATGTGCCCATTCTCTCCTAACTCTGGCTGAGTCCTCACTCCTTCTTGACAACTTTTCCGTCAGCTTTTCCAGTCTCCATATACCACCAGCACTGGTCTCCTCAGACATATGTGACTACCTTTACTAGAGAGACAAACTCACTTATTATTCTGAGAAGATGAGTAGGTCATTGCTTTACTCAAAATTCCCCTGTAGTTTTTACTACTGTTTGCCTTCTCTCCTATTTCCAGGAAAGAGGTAGTCCTTTTCCTTTCTATAAAGTTATGCCTAGGTTCCTCATCTTCCAGCTTCTTGCCTACTCCAGGATCTGACTCTATCAATTTTGTCCTCTCACTCGGGACTTATCTCTCTGCTGCTACTATGTCTCCTATTGCAAGAAATGCATAACTTTCCTGAAACCATACTTCAGCTATTCCTTGTAGGGATGCTTAAACCAAGTGGGGACACAGAAACCCCACAAGAAAAAACAAAAACCCTGCTGATAGCTCAAAAGGAAGTATTAAAATCCACAAAAGAAATGAATAAACCACTAACGGGGAATGCCAGTGGATGTAATATGTGGAAGAATTCCAAGCTTCTGACACAGACTACAAATTAGTATATTTAAGATGATTAAGATACTCTTAAAAGAATGGAAATATAAATAAAAGTATGAAAAAGGACAGATTTTTTTAAAGCTTTTATTCATTTATTTGAGAGAAAGAGAGAGAGCACAAGCATGAGCAGGGGAGAGGGGCAGAGGGAGAGGGAGAAGCAGACTCCCTGCTGAGCAGGGAGCTTGATGTGGGGCTCAATCTCAGGACCCTGGGATCATGACCTGAGCTGAAGGCAGATGCTTAACTGACTAAGCCAACAAGGCACCCAAAGGACATATTTTTTTAATGGCAATTTAGGGAATGAAAAAGACAGTGTTAAAAATGAAAATCTCAATGGATATGAAAGATTTAATAAAGTTGAAGCGAGTATAAAATAAACAGTATGCCTGGATAAAGAAGATGTGGTACACACACACACACACACACACACACACACAAACACAACACACACAATGGAATACTATGCAGCCATCAAAAATGAAATCTTGCCATTTGCAATGAGGTGGATGGAACTAGAGGGTATTATGCTAAGCAAGATAAGTCAGTCAGAGAAAGACAATTAACATATATTCTCTCTGATATGAGGAATTTGAGAAACAAGACACAGGATCATAGGGGAAGGGAGGGAAAAATGAAACAAGATGAAATCAGAGGGAGACAAACTATAAGAGACTCTTAACCTCAGGAAACAAACTGAGGGTTGCTGCAGGGGAGAGTGTGGAAGGGATGGGGTAGCTCAGTATTGGACACTGGGGAGAGTATGTGCTATGGTGGAAAAAATTAATTAATTTTAAAAAATATAAATGGTAAGTAGATCCAAAGAAATCATGCAGAATATAGTATAGAGAGAAAAAGAGATACAAATGTGAAATCAGTTCAGAGATATAAACACTAGAATGTGAAGGTCCAAAATATATCTCCAGAAAGAGAGAAAAGCCAGAATGAAGGTAAAGCAGGATTTGAAAATACAGTAGTTAAGATTTTTTTTTCAGAACTGAATGTTTAATTCCTTAGAATGAAAAACTACCCAAATGCACAAGAGGATAAATAAAAATAAATCTAAATAAATTTATCACATGGTGGTAAAACTGCAGACTATCAAAATCGATAGAGAACATTTTGAGCAGAGAAGAGACAAATTACCTACGAGGGAATGAAAGCCAGGTTGGTAGCCAGCTTCCCACTAGCAACAGCATAATCACAGGAAAATGAAACAGAATGTTCATACCCTTGTAAGGAATAACTGTCAGCCTAGAATCCTATACCTGACCAGCCCAAAGTTCAAGAAGGAGTGAGAAGAATAACAGAGACAAGGAAGCATTCACCACTCAGAGACCCTCACTGGAATATCTGCTAAAACCATAGCTCAGGAAGAAAGAAAGGTAGTCCAAAGCAAGGAGCAAGATGACGGATGCAATAATGAATGCCAATGTCAGTATCTAGAGTAATCAATCTAAGTAATTTAGTAGCTTTTGCCTATAAAGAAAACAATAATACTATGACAAATTAACAGGAAGTTGGAAACAAGACAGAACAAAATAGTAGGCACCAAGAACATGAAAATGGGAGAAGAGCAGAGTTTGAAAAGTCAGGGCTCCCCACTCTGCTAGGGAAAATAAGCGAGCCACAGAACGACAAATATGTTGTGATTCCATTCCCACGGGGTCCTGAGAGTAGAGAAAATTACTGAGACAGAAAGTAGCAAGGTGGCTGTGAGGGGGTGGAGAGGCTGGAAGAGTTGTTTAATGAATACAGAGTTCCGGTTCGACAAGACGTGTCCATCCAGGGCAGGATGGTGGTGATGGCAACACATTATGAATATATTTAATACCACTGAATGGTAGGCTTAAAAATAGTTACGAGGAAAAAAATAAAACCAGACAAGAGGGAAACAAACCACGAGAGACTTTTAATCAGAGGAAATAAACTGAGGGTTGCTAGAGAGAAGGGGATAGGAGGATGCGGTGACTGGGTGATGGACATTAAGGAGGGCACATGATGTAATGAGCACTGGGTGTTGTATAAGAATGATGTATCACCTCTTCCTCTGAAACGAATAGTAAATTACACATTAATTAATTGAATTTAAATAAAAAAATAAACAAAACAGAGGATTATACGGGCAGGGAGGGAAAAATGTTAAATAAAACAAGATCAAATCAGAGAGGAAAACAAACCATAAGAGACTCTTAATCATAGGAAACAAACAGGGTTGCTGGAGGGAAGGGATTGGGGGAAGGGGTAACTAGGCGATGGACATTAAGGAAGGCATGTGATGTAGTGAGCACTGGGTGTTATATAAGACTGATGAATCACAGTCTTGTACCCCTGAAACTAATAATACATTATATGTTAATTAATTGAATTTAAATTAAAAATGTTAAAAAATAAAAGTAAAACATTCTAGGGAGAAAAATAGTTAAGATGGTAAATTTTACATTATGTGTATGTTACCACAATAAAAAAAAATGGGGGGAAAAGTGGAAGTTCTTAACTGTTTGGAAAATGTTCACTTTATACTTAGATATTGATGGCAAAAATTTAAAGATTACCACTAAAAGAAACAAAAAATATAACTTCCAAGTTAGAAAAGGGGGAAAGAAAATAAATTAAAAAATCAAATGTAAGGACAAAAAGAGAGAAAAGAATAACAAAGAGAAAGGAGAGTAACACAGGAACAGAAAATCAGATGGAAAAGTTCCAAATATGCCAGTAACAAATGGAAAAAAATTAAAACCACTGGTTATAATATAGTCTCAGACTGGCACTTTTAAAATCCTAACAGTATGATATTTGTAATAATAAAAAAAAACATATATCAGGCAAATAGTAGCTGCAAGAAAGCTAATGGAGTCTTCTTAGTATCAGGCAAAATAGAATTTAAGGCAAATAGAATTATTCATAAACAAATTAAATGAAAAGGAATTTTGGGGGGTGGAGTGGAGAGCAAGAATAAGCCTGATTCTGTTGTGCTGAGCAGTACGGTCTCAAAATATATAAAGCAAAAAGCTACAGAATTCCAGGAATAAAAAGGAAAATCATAGGGAGCAATTCCAATATGCCTTTCCAGAAAGTGATAAATCAACCACCAAAAACTGATAAGACACAGAAGATTCAAATTACAATGATCAGCATTGACCTAAAGGCAATGTAGAATCCTGAATCCCCAAAATGCAGCAAAAAGACATAAGTTTGAAACAATGGAACAAAACATATATCCAAATAATTTGCGTTAACAAAGAAGTCACAGTAGAAATCACTAGCATAACTTGCTATTATATATATCTCATATATATTAGCTACTGTATATAACAACTTGAATATATATGTATATGAATATATATATGATGAGCTAAGCATTCAAGAAGTCAGAAAAAGGAAAGATAAAACTCAAACAAAGATGAATGGATACAATAAAGACAACAGGAAGAAACAATAGAAAGGAATAAAAAACTAAGTTTTTTCTGAAATGGCAAATCAAATAGACTATTTTCCGGTAAGACTGGTCTGGAAAAAGAGACACACAAATTAATCAAGAAGTAGAAAGGATAATTATTTCAGGTGTAATAGAGACTGAAGAAATGACCTAAGTGAATGCATAAATTCCAAATTTTGAGACCTAAGTTTACAATTTTTAGACCAATTTTTTAATATCAACTCAAAAAGAAATAAGAAGTTTAAATATACCTATGTATTTTTTAAACAGCAAAAATGTATCCATATACATTCCCAGGCCAGATGATTTTTATTTTAATTTTATTTGATTTTTTTTTTAAGATTTTATTTATTTGACAGAGAGAAACACAGCAAGAGAGGGAACATAAGCAGGGGGAGTGAGAGAGAAGCAGGCTTCCCGCCGAGCAGGGAGCCCGATGTGGAGCTCTATCCCAGGTCTCCAGGATCATGACCTGAGCCGAAGGTAGTCGCCCAACCAACTGAGCCACCCAGGCGCCCCAAATTTTATTTGATTTTTATCACCAAAGTTTCAGTGAACATATATCCTAATCCTATATAAGCTATATTGGAGAGTAAAATAAAAGAGAAATTTCTCAGTCTCCCTTTAGGTACTATCATAATCTTGATACAGAAATTACACAAAGAGCATCTAAGGACTAATAGCAATGGGAAACAGAATAGCAGCTGGCATAGAGTGAATGTTCACAGAGCACTGGAAACTATTCTAAAAGCTTTACTGGAGCGGCACCTGCGGGGCTCAGTCAGTTGAACTTGGGACTCTTGATCTTGGCTCAGGGCATGATCTCAGGATGGTGAGACTGAGCCCAGCATTGGGTTCTGTGCTCAGTGCTGAGCCTGCATTTCCCTCTCCCTGACCCTCTTCCCTTCCACTCGCTCATGTTCTCTCTCTCTAAAATAAATAAACAAAATCTATAAAAGCTTTACTTGATTTTGTTTAATATCTGTCTAGTAGGTGTTACTGTTAACTCCATTTGGAGAAGAGGTAGAACAGAGAGTTTGCGTGACTTGCCTAAGTTAAGGGTCAGGGAAGCGACAGAACAGGAGCTCAGACCTGGCACACGCTCACTGCACAGCCTGCAGTTGTAATCATCAGGCTCTATTCCTTCCCGCTTGCATCCGTGTTCCAATAAGTAAATACTAAAGAAGGAACAGCAAATGAACATAGGTGCAGAAAATAAGTATTAGCACATCTAATGAAGCAACTTTTATTTTTTAAACACACCTAATAAAACTGGAAACTCACCCATGATTTTAAGAATGAGAAAACATTTAGAACACTATCAATACAGGTGCCTGTGTGGCTCAGTCAGTCAAGGGTCTGCCTTTCAATCTGGTCATGGTCTCAGGGTCCTAGGACGGGACTGGCATTGGTCTTCCTGATCAGTGGGCAGTCTGCTTCTCCTTCTCACTCTCCCTCTGTGCCTCCCCCTTCCCCTCTATCTCTCAAACAAATAAATAAAATCTTAAAAAAAAAAAAAAGAAGAAGAAAGAAAACTAGGAATAGAAGGGGAATTTCCTGAATTTGATCAAGGGCATCCATTAAAAGTATATGTTTTATGGTGAGACTTTGACTTCCCATTACATTCCTGAAAAAGACACAGACATCCTCCATCCCTGTTTCTATTCAGCACTGTACTGGAAACCATATCAAGTAAAACAGGTTTCTTAAAAAAAATGAAATGCATAAGGATTGGAAAGAAAAACTGATTTTCAAACCATATTATTAAATACATAGAAAATCCAAGAAAATCTACAATATTAGAGCTGAAAAAGATGCTTCAGAAAGGCTCCTAGATAAAAGATGAATAAAAAAAATTCGAGCTCTTATTCTATTCATAATATCCACAAAAATATACTCACTCAATAAACGTTTGAGTATCTAGGCACTGACCCGTGTATGGAATAACATGTACAAGACTTTCATTGGAGAACTTAAACTTTCCTGAAAGATATGAAAAAAGATCAAATAAATGGAGAGATAGATCATTGTAGCAGGACTTAATATTCTACAGGGATAACTTTCTCCAAATTAATCTGTACATTCAGTAAAAGTGCAGTCAAATCCTAAAATAATTTTGATTGGAATATATGATTCTAAAATTAATATAAAAAATCACAGGAACAAGAACACCAATTTTATTTATTTATTTTTTATTGTTACTAAAATTTTTTTTCCAGTGTTTCAAGATTCATTCCCCATTCCCCACACCCAGTGCTCCACGCTTTAGGTGCCCCCAGTACTCACCACCAGGCTCTCCCATCCCTCCACCCCCCTCCCTCCAAGTCCCCCAGTTTGTTTCTGTGTTCAAAGTCTCTGTTGTTTCATTTCCCTCCCTAGATTACCCTAGTTCCCATTTGCTTTCCTTCTGCCACTGTCCTCCAGTTTGCCTCTCATGCACCGCAAGTAAGTGAGACCATGCGATACTTGACTTTCTCTTCTTGGCTTATTTCACTCAGCATAATCTCTTCCAGTCCAGTCCATAAGAACACCAATTTTAAAGAGGAACAACAAAGCATAGCATTATCCCTATAGGATATCAAAATTTATTTTCAAGTTACACAAAAGTCGAAAAGCAAGTTCTTGGCGCGTAGAGCCCTGAGAGGTGGGGGTGGGGCATCCGCCCTGGGACACAGTTTTGAAGGCCCTCCCCTGACAACACACCTACTGTCAGCTTGATCTTGCCAAATCATAAAGCTGAATTCTCTGCTCTCCTCCATGAAGAGCTCCTAGAGAAAACAGAAAATGCACTAACTTCTGTTGTCTGGACAATGTAAATGGCTTTTTAGCAATCGTCTGTAAAACGGAATATCAAATAGTAGAGTGTTTCAGAATCCCACGCAGGACAGGCAGCCTTATCAGGAGACAAGACAGGAGTTGGGATTTGCCCTGGGTAGGCAGGGAGACACTCAAGAAACGAAAGCCAATCATGGTGACCTTAAATGACCTTCGTTAGGGACACCTGGTGGCTCAGTCAGTTAAGCATCTGCCTTGGGCTCAGGTCATGCTCCCAGGGTGTTGGGATGGAGTCTAACATGGGCTCCTTGCTCAGCCCGGAGCCTATTTCTCCCTCTTCCTGCTGTTCCCTCTGCTTATGCTCACTCGCTTTCTCTCTCTCTGACAAATAAATAAATAAAACCTTGGGAAAAAATGCCTTCATTAGTAAGAGGAGGGTATGCTTCAGAAAACCAAGTTGAGTCATTTGCTACAAAGAAATCCTGGGCTGAAAGGCAGTGGCCTTAATTCCACTCCTTGCAAGGAAGAATCAGTCTTTTCATTTTCTCTGCTCTCACCCTCTTGTCTTTAAATATCTGGAAGAGATGACATGGGGATGATCCCTTCCCTAAAGCTGAAAAGTAATAGTCGGTGAGCCAAATTAGGGCAAGAACTCAGTTTATTTTGGGCATGAATATTAAATGGGATCTATGACAGATGAGAGTTCTTATGTCTTTCTACCCGTAGAGTGATTCATAACAGCAAAGACAAGACTATCCCCCCAAAAGTGGAATGTCTTTAGTCCTTTCTATTGGAAAAGACCAACACTGAGCATTTCTCAGTCTCAACCCCTCTCTCTCAGCCTCTCTCTCTGCAACACACATACACACCATATACTCTATATTCTTCATCTAAGGAAACCAAATTGCCCTCAGCTATGAATCCACAGTTCCCACTGATTTGAGGAGGAATTGTGGAAAGGGCTTTGGGAGCCAGAAAGTGACCCATGTCCTATTAATCAGCCCTACACCATAGGAATGGAATTTGAAGTTAACAGAAAGAGTCCTGTGCTCTAACCATCTGCTCATTGACTTAAATTCCTTCACATGACAATGAGAGCAGTCAGAGGGCCGGTTGCTTGTTAGCAAGACTCCTACTTCCAGCCCAGACCTCCATCTTTTTGTGCTGCTGCATAAAAAAAGCATTGGTCAATAGTCCCTCTCCCTAATGTCTTTACTATATGACTGCCCTTTGATGAGGCTTTTGAAGTCAGAGGACCCCAGCAGTCTTCCCCAGCCCACTTGGAAAAGATAGTTCAGTGTGTGGAAATGGACCACTCTACTGTGGGACTCAAGACCAAATAATGCAGGAAGCTGACCCACTAAGAAGACAGCCTCCTTTCTGATGAACAGTTCTCAGTTCAGAAACGTGAAGGTTAATATAGGTGATGCAACAGCCTGGCAGAGCAAGAATAAGGGGAAGGAATGAAAACTATTCACTGAGGTTGACACAGGCCATCCCATATCCTGACTTGAGTTGCTCCTCTCAAGTAAAGCCGGTATCACTGAATCAAGCCCAACAACTAGCTCTGGTTTGCTCAGGTCTCAGGGTTCCACACAATGAGTGAGCAATACTGGCATTTGATGAGTCATTCATTTCTTCACTCTGCATTTTACTAAGTGCTATAAACTAGGTACCATGCTAGGCTCTGAAAA